>CAUEHA010000020.1:27500-51082 GCA_958496365.1 Subacronicta megacephala
ATGTATTATAAAAGATATATTGTAAAACGCACACACCATTAGAAGACACAGAATATAGAGAGAGTAAAAAAACAATGCAACAGCCACAGACACTAAATACTTATGACAGTGACCAACCAGTGCTAATATTGTCATAGTTTATACTACCTTGTTACAATAAAACTAATACCAGGCCTTAAACTTAGGCAATATTAAATAGTTCATTTACAAATTTATCATGTTTTACTTTTGCTAGTGACTTAGTGAAAACATCAGCCAACATATCTTCAGTACAAACATAGTTCAAGTTAACAATCTTCTCATTTACCAAGTCCCTAACAAAATGATGTCTTATATCTATATGTTTAGTTCTGCAATGAGATCCTACATTTCTATTACACATTTTCTGAGCAGACTGATTATCATTATATAAATTAATTTTACAAGTCATGCCAGAACATTCATTCACAAAAGTTTTCAAAAACAAACCCTCTTTACATGAATCAGAGATTGCCATGTATTCGGCCTCTGTGCTCGAGAGTGCCACCGTTCTCTGCTTTCGGCTTTCCCAGGATACAACACAACTACCTAATTTAAATACGTACCCAGTATACGATCTACGGTCCAAGTTATCTGCACCCCAGTCGGCATCTGTATAACCTGTAATATCCATACAGTTATCTTTTGCATATGAAAGACAATAATCTATTGTACCCTTTAAGTATCGAAGTACCCTCTTAGCGGCTTTCCAGTGACATTCAGTGAAACAGTTATTGAACTGACTCAAATAGCTCACACTGTGTGCTATGTCAGGTCTTGAACACACTGCTAAGTACATTAAGTACCCGATGAGGCTTCTGTAATCATTATGACAATCCTTATCTTCTCCTTTCTCTAATTTTAACCCCACTTCCATAGGAGTCTTAGCTGCTTTGCAATCTGACATTTTAAATTTATTCAGAATCCTCTTTATGTAGCTTGACTGATCCAATGTGAATTTTCCAACATCAGTTTTAGTGATCTTCATGCCTATAATCTTGTTGACAGGACCTAAATCTTTCATTTCAAATTCACTCATCAGCTGTTTCTTGATAATATTCTTCCTCTGAGATGTCTTTAATGAAAATAATATAATATCATCAACATAAAGTGCTAATATAATCATTTCTCCATCCTGATTATAAGTATATACACATGGTTCTGAAGATAACTTCTTAAAATTCAATTTATTAGTTAATACATCATTTATCTTCTCATTCCAAGCTTTTGCTGCTTGTTTTAAACCATAAATCGCCTTATGTAGCTTATACACTTTATTTTTATTTTCTTCATCAATGAAACCCTCAGGCTGTTCCATGTAGACAGTTTCAGTGAGGTTCCCATTTAAAAATGCTGTCTTGACATCAAGATGCTCAATTATCATATCATACTGTGCAGCTAAAGCTAATAATATTCGAATTGTGGAATATCTGACAACAGGTGCAAATTTTGCATGATAATCTATTCCATATCTTTGAGTATAGCCTTTTGCGACAAGCCTAGCTTTATATTTCAGTAACTCATTATTTAGTCCTTTCTTTTTGCTGAAAACCCATTTACATTTTACGGGTTTGTATCCCTCGGGTAAATCCACCAGGGACCAACATTTATTTGTTAAAAAAGAATTGTATTCATCAGATATTGCTTCATACCACTGTTCAGCTTCACTGCCACTCAGTGCTTCCTTCACTGTAGTAGGTATATTTTCATCCACTGTCCCTGCTAGTCCAACAAATTCCATAGAATTGTCAGCATCTTCAAAAGACCTAGTATTTGAGTCCTCAGAATCAATGCTTGAGAAGCCTGGAATATAGGAGGAATCCAACGAGTCATCCATGTCATGTGAAACTTCAGTTTCATTCAGATTTAGTGTTTGTCTATCAACACTCGTGTCAACACCTGTCTCATCAGAAATTCCTACAGGTCTGGATGGTGTAGTAGTCCTGTTATCATTGAGAAGCAATATCTTATCTACAGATTTATTCTCATCTGCCACCACATTCTTATTAACAAAATAATTTTCTAAGAAAGTTACATGCCTCGCTTTTATACATTTCTTCGGACATGTCGGGTCTATTAGCCTATAGCCCTTTGTATCGTCACAATATCCTATAAATATGTACCTTTTACTCCTTGGATCAAGTTTTCGACGGTTTTCAACAATAGCATAAGCTATACAGCCAAATACACGTAAATGCTTTACGCTAGCCTTTTTAGAAGTCCATGATTCCTCTGGAGTAGAATTCATCACCGCTTTTGTCGGTGAGAGGTTCTTCAGGTATACAGCTGTGTTAGCAGCTTCCGCCCAATAATGTTTTCCGAGGCCTGCATCCTGGAGCATACAGCGAGCTTTATCCATTATTGTCCTATTGGCTCTTTCAGCAACTCCATTTTGTTGACTACAGTGTGGCACTGTGGTTTGATGCTTAATTCCACACCTCCTTAGATATTCCTGAAAAACACCATTTATATATTCACCTCCATTATCACTTCTTATTATTTTAATTTTTACAGACTTTTGATTTTCAACTAAGGCTTTAAATAATTTAAATTTTTCAAACACCTCATCCTTTGTTTTCATAAAATAAATAAAAGTCTTTCTTGAAAAATCATCAATAAATGTGACAAAGTAACGCGATCCATTTAATGATGGGACTGGCATAGGACCACATACATCAGTATGCACCAACCCTAATAATTCTTTGGACCTGTTAAAACTTTTCTTTGGAAAAGGCAACTTAGTCTGCTTGCCCTCTATACAAGCAATACAAGGATTAAAATTAGTATATTCAAAAACCATACCTGAAACTAATCCATTTTTCATTAGATTCAAGTATGAATCTAATGAAAAATGGATTAGTTTCAGGTCTCAACAAAAGGAGTACCTTTTGTTGAGATGACCCAGTCTTTTATGCCAAACCTCTTGAGTGACTTTAAACTTGTCATTTGAACTCCCCTTCGCAGTATCCAGCAAAGAAATTTTAGTTCCCGACTCATCACTGACAGAATTCATGGCAATCTCCGATCTAACCTCACATTTTAGTACATCCTCAATAACATTTAGTTGATATATGCCATTGAAACAAGAAGCAGTAGCAATAACTTCACTACCATCTAATATTTTACAGTGATTTGAACTAAAAATAACATTAAATCCCTTTCTAACCAACTCACTTACTGATAATAAATTGGCAGACAACTTGGGAATATAGTAAACATTACATATAGTTGTAATCCCATTTTTCAAGTTCACTTTCACTTTTCCTATTCCTGCAGTTAACACCTTCTCTCCGTTAGCTACATTTACCTCAACAGCATTTGTACTCTGAAAATCACACATTAGTTCCTTATTATTACACATGTGATTGGTAGCCCCAGAGTCAACATACCAAAGTTTACTTTGCACATTCACTGATAGCGCAGTCAACAATAATTTCTCCTTACACAGTGACATGGGTGTTCCTTTCTTCTTATCAGACTTCACATATTGTTTCTTATTGTTGAAATTGTTAGGAAAATCCCGTTTCATGTGACCAGGCTTCTTACACCGGAAGCACTTGAAGTTATTCTTTAAAACCAAAGCATGCATCTCTGGTAAATCAGACTTTTCACTCCGTCTTTGCTCTTCCAGAAGTAGTTTTGATTTGACCGCCTCACTCGTTAACTTCATATTTGAGTTTTCAAGAGCCATGATGAGAGGATCAAAATCATCAGTCAATCCACTGAGCAATATGACTGCGATGAACTCATCATCAATAGGTGAACCGATATCACATAATTGTTGTGCTAATTCTGTAACTTTTGAAATATAGCTCTGCATTCCTTCCATCTCCTTCAACTTCATACCGAACAATGATCTCAAAAGGCTCAATCTTCTGCATAATCCCTTGTCTTCATAAGCTTTTTGTAGTTTAGTCCATGCTTCATATGGAGACTCCGCATTCCGAACATGCTGTAAAGCAGACGGTCCCACGGAAAGACAGATTTTAGCTAACGCCTTTTGTTTTTTCTTTTCATCTTTGCAAACTTCTGTTTCAATGCATTCATAGAGGTCTTCATGCATGAGAATCATTTTCATCATGAATTTCCAGTTGTTGTAATCTCCGATTCCTTTTAATTTATCTATTGGAATACCAACAGCAACAGTACAAGATGAAGAAGCCATTTTGATAAAATTTTCGCCGGTCGGTGTCGTGTTACGTCGTATAGGATATAATCAATTTTTATCCGTATTCCGAAATATCTTATATACAGCGCAATGTAGATGTTTCTGGGTTACTGGGCCCATAACCTGATGGGTTTTTGGTTAATATAAACGATAGATGTATTATAAAAGATATATTGTAAAACGCACACACCATTAGAAGACACAGAATATAGAGAGAGTAAAAAAACAATGCAACAGCCACAGACACTAAATACTTATGACAGTGACCAACCAGTGCTAATATTGTCATAGTTTATACTACCTTGTTACAATAAAACTAATATTGTAAAATTGTAAAATTGTAAAATTGTAAAATTGTAAAATTGTAAAATTGTAAAATTGTAAAATTGTAAAATTGTAAAATTGTAAAATTGTAAAATTGTAAAATTGTAAAATTGTAAAATTGTAAAATTGTAAAATTGTAAAATTGTAAAATTGTAAAATTGTAAAATTGTAAAATTGTAAAATTGTAAAATTGTAAAATTGTAAAATTGTAAAATTGTAAAATTGTAAAATTGTAAAATTGTAAAATTGTAAAATTGTAAAATTGTAAAATTGTAAAATTGTAAAATTGTAAAATTGTAAAATTGTAAAATTGTAAAATTGTAAAATTGTAAAATTGTAAAATTGTAAAATTGTAAAATTGTAAAATTGTAAAATTGTAAAATTGTAAAATTGTAAAATTGTAAAATTGTAAAATTGTAAAATTGTAAAATTGTAAAATTGTAAAATTGTAAAATTGTAAAATTGTAAAATTGTAAAATTGTAAAATTGTAAAATTGTAAAATTGTAAAATTGTAAAATTGTAAAATTGTAAAATTGTAAAATTGTAAAATTGTAAAATTGTAAAATTGTAAAATTGTAAAATTGTAAAATTGTAAAATTGTAAAATTGTAAAATTGTAAAATTGTAAAATTGTAAAATTGTAAAATTGTAAAATTGTAAAATTGTAAAATTGTAAAATTGTAAAATTGTAAAATTGTAAAATTGTAAAATTGTAAAATTGTAAAATTGTTAAATTGTAAAATTGAAAAATTGAAAAATTGTAAAATTGTAAAATTGAAAAATTGGAAAATTGGAAAATTGGAAAATTGTAAAATTGGAAAATTGTAAAATTGTAAAATTGGAAAATTGGAAAATTTTAAAATGGTAATTGCATAATTGATTATATTGATTATATTGATATCTTAATTTTTTATCGATATTTCGATTTTATCGATATTTTTATTTTACCGATATTTCGATATCATCGATATTTAGATTTTATCCATATCTAACCTAACCTAACCTAACCTGAGCGAACCTAACCTTAGCAAACCTAACAAGACGTGTCAGATTTGTGTCAGTAGAATAGTAGAATAGTAGAATGGTAAAATGGTAAAATGGTAAAATGGTAAAATGGTAAAATGGTAAAATGGTAAAATGGTAAAATAGTAAAATGGTAAAATGGTAATTGTATAATTGATTATATTGATATCTTAATTTTTTATCGATATTTCGATTTTATCAATATTTCAATTGTATCGATATTTTGACTATAGATATTTCGATTTTATCGAAATTCCGATTTTATCGATATTTAGGTTTTATCGATAGTATTGATATTTCGATTTTATCGATATCTAACCTGAGCGAACCTAACCTGAGCAAACCTAACAAGACGTGTCAGATTTATGTGTGTCAGACTTATGTGTTAGTAGAATAGTAGAATGGTAGAATAATAGAATAGTAGAATAGTAGAATAGTAGACTAGTAGAATGGTAGAATAGTAGAATAGTAGAATAGTAGAATAGTAGAATAGTAGAATAGTAGAATAGTAGAATAGTAGAATAGTAGAATAGTAGAATAGTAGAATAGTAGAATAGTAGAATAGTAGAATAGTAGAATAGTAGAATAGTAGAATAGTAGAATAGTAGAATAGTAGAATAGTAGAATAGTAGAATAGTAGAATAGTAGAATAGTAGAATAGTAGAATAGTAGAATAGTAGAATAGTAGAATAGTAGAATAGTAGAATAGTAGAATAGTAGAATAGTAGAATAGTAGAATAGTAGAATAGTAGAATAGTAGAATAGTAGAATAGTAGAATAGTAGAATAGTAGAATAGTAGAATAGTAGAATAGTAGAATAGTAGAATAGTAGAATAGGAGAATAGTAGAATAGTAGAATAGTAGAATAGTAGAATAGTAGAATAGTAGAATAGTAGAATAGTAGAATAGTATAATAGTAGAATAGTAGAATAGTAGAATAGTAGTAAAAAAGTAAAATAATAATTGTAAAATTGTTAAATTGTTAAATTGTTAAATTGTTAAATTGTTAAATTGTTAAATTGTAAAATTGTAAAATTGTAAAATTGTAAAATTGTAAAATTATAAAATTGTAAAATTGGAAAATTTTAAAATTGGAAAATTGTAAAATGGTAATTGCCTAATTGATTATATTGATATCTTAATTTTTCATCGATATTTCGATTTTATCGATATTTCGGATTTTATCGATAGTATTGACATTTCGATTTCATCAATATTTTTATTTTACCGATATTTCGATATCATCGATATTTAGATTTTATCCATATCTAACCTAACCTAACCTAACCTGAGCGAACCTAACCTTAGCAAACCTAACAAGACGTGTCAGATTTGTGTCAGTAGAATAGTAGAATAGTAGAATGGTAAAATGGTAAAATTGTAAAATTGTAAAATTGTAAAATTGTAAAATTGTAAAATTGTAAAATTGTAAAATTGTAAAATTGTAAAATTGTAAAATTGTAAAATTGTAAAATTGTAAAATTGTAAAATTGTAAAATTGTAAAATTGTAAAATTGTAAAATTGTAAAATTGTAAAATTGTAAAATTGTAAAATTGTAAAATTGTAAAATTGTAAAATTGTAAAATTGTAAAATTGTAAAATTGTAAAATTGTAAAATTGTAAAATTGTAAAATTGTAAAATTGTAAAATTGTAAAATTGTAAAATTTTAAAATTGTTAAATTGTAAAATTGTAAAATTGTTAAATTGTTAAATTGTAAAATTGAAAAATTGTAAAATTGTAAAATTGTAAAATTGAAAAATTGGAAAATTGGAAAATTGGAAAATTGTAAAATTGGAAAATTGTAAAATTGTAAAATTGGAAAATTGGAAAATTGGAAAATTGGAAAATTTTAAAATTTTAAAATGGTAATTGCATAATTGATTATATTGATATCTTAATTTTTTATCGATATTTCGATTTTATCGATATTTTTATTTTACCGATATTTCGATATCATCGATATTTAGATTTTATCCATATCTAACCTAACCTAACCTAACCTGAGCGAACCTAACCTTAGCAAACCTAACAAGACGTGTCAGATTTGTGTCAGTAGAATAGTAGAATAGTAGAATGGTAAAATGGTAAAATGGTAAAATGGTAAAATGGTAAAATGGTAAAATGGTAAAATGGTAAAATGGTAAAATGGTAAAATGGTAAAATGGTAAAATGGTAAAATGGTAAAATGGTAAAATGGTAAAATGGTAAAATGGTAAAATAGTAAAATGGTAAAATGGTAATTGTATAATTGATTATATTGATATCTTAATTTTTTATCGATATTTCGATTTTATCAATATTTCAATTGTATCGATATTTTGACTATAGATATTTCGATTTTACCGAAATTCCGATTTTATCGATATTTAGGTTTTATCGATAGTATTGATATTTCGATTTTATCGATATCTAACCTGAGCGAACCTAACCTGAGCAAACCTAACAAGACGTGTCAGATTTATGTGTGTCAGACTTATGTGTTAGTAGAATAGTAGAATGGTAGAATAATAGAATAGTAGAATAGTAGAATAGTAGACTAGTAGAATGGTAGAATAGTAGAATAGTAGAATAGTAGAATAGTAGAATAGTAGAATAGTAGAATAGTAGAATAGTAGAATAGTAGAATAGTAGAATAGTAGAATAGTAGAATAGTAGAATAGTAGAATAGTAGAATAGTAGAATAGTAGAATAGTAGAATAGTAGAATAGTAGAATAGTAGAATAGTAGAATAGTAGAATAGTAGAATAGTAGAATAGTAGAATAGTAGAATAGTAGAATAGTAGAATAGTAGAATAGTAGAATAGTAGAATAGTAGAATAGTAGAATAGTAGAATAGTAGAATAGTAGAATAGTAGAATAGTAGAATAGTAGAATAGTAGAATAGTAGAATAGTAGAATAGTAGAATAGGAGAATAGTAGAATAGTAGAATAGTAGAATAGTAGAATAGTAGAATAGTAGAATAGTAGAATAGTAGAATAGTAGAATAGTAGAATAGTAGAATAGTATAATAGTAGAATAGTAGAATAGTAGTAAAAAAGTAAAATAATAATTGTAAAATTGTTAAATTGTTAAATTGTAAAATTGTAAAATTGTAAAATTGTAAAATTGTAAAATTGTAAAATTGTAAAATTGTAAAATTATAAAATTGTAAAATTATAAAATTGTAAAATTGGAAAATTGTAAAATTGGAAAATTGTAAAATGGTAATTGCCTAATTGATTATATTGATATCTTAATTTTTCATCGATATTTCGATTTTATCGATATTTCGGATTTTATCGATAGTATTGACATTTCGATTTCATCAATATTTTTATTTTACCGATATTTCGATATCATCGATATTTAGATTTTATCCATATCTAACCTAACCTAACCTAACCTGAGCGAACCTAACCTTAGCAAACCTAACAAGACGTGTCAGATTTGTGTCAGTAGAATAGTAGAATAGTAGAATGGTAAAATGGTAAAATGGTAAAATGGTAAAATGGTAAAATGGTAAAATGGTAAAATGGTAAAATGGTAAAATGGTAAAATGGTAATTGTATAATTGATTATATTGATATCTTAATTTTTTATCGATATTTCGATTTAACAATATTTCAATTGTATCGATATTTTGACTATAGATATTTCGATTTTATCGAAATTCCGATTTTATCGATATTTAGGTTTTATCGATAGTATTGATATTTCGATTTTATCAAATCAAATCAAATCAAATCAAATGTTTTTATTTCAAATAAGCTTTTACAAGCGTTTATGAAACGTTATTGACTCTAGTTGCACGGTTCCAAAAGGTTGATCCTATGGAGAAGAATCCGGCAAGAAACTCCATGGACACTCTTTTAAAATAAAAGATGTTACATTATTCACTTTACACTCTGGCGATAACAGGATGTGAGTACATCGGAGGTTTATGTCATAATTAGCCTGAAGTCAGGATTAAAATTAGATAAGGTTCTCAGAATCTGAGAACTCAATGTCAATCTAAAACAGATAACATATGTGAAATAATACACATCATCAAAATATATTAACTATAAACTACTTAGACATAAGTGGCTACAATGTACTCACATTTACAGTTCCTGTATACATAAAGTTCTAGTAAACAATACAAAAGAAAATTGTGAGTAACTAGTACATTCCTCTATGGTGACTAGGTAACCTCAGGGTGCCAGGGAGACTACCAGTGCATCAGTATTTTGACACCACACATTTTTATCATCAACATAGTCCTTGATTTTATAATATGCCTTCTTAACAAGAACAGATTTAACATAGTTTTTAAATTTCTTGCCGGTGAGATCGGTGACAGATTTTGGGAGTTTATTGTAAAAACGTACGCAATTTCCTAGAAATGATTTATTTGTTTTAGTTAATCTAAATTTAGGTACCACTATTTTATGTTTATTCCTAGTATTATGGTTGTGAAAGTCGCTATTTATGCTGAAAGTATGCAGATTTTTACGGATATACATGATGTTTTGAAATATATAAAGTGACGGCAGCGTTAGTATATTGACGTTCTTGAAGACTTCTCTAAGGGAATCGCGAGGGCCCATATTGTAGATTGCGCGGATGGCCCTTTTCTGCAAGATAAAAATAGAATCCACGTCAGCAGCTGATCCCCACAGCAGAATACCGTATGACATAATGCTGTGAAAGTAAGCAAAGTAAACAAGTCTAGCCGTAGCTACGTCAGTAATCTGCCTAATTTTCCTCACTGCATATGCTGCGGAACTTAATCTGCGAGACAGGGCTGAGATGTGAGCACCCCACTGCAACTTACTATCAACCGTAATACCTAAGAAGACAGTTTCATAGATTATATCGAGTTTGCTGCCTTCAAGAATTAAATTAGTTTCAACTTGTGGGACATTTGGTAACGAAAATTTTAAACATTTTGTTTTGCTGGCATTAAGAAGTAAATTATTAGCAGAGAACCAGTTCGATAGGGATTTTAGGCTTTCATTTACATTAAAGAGATTGCTATCATTCCGTTCGATCTTAAATAAAAGTGAAGTATCGTCAGCAAATAGTACTATATTAGATAACTCAGACATCATATAGGGGAGGTCGTTTATATATGCTAAGAAAAGGAAAGGGCCTAAAACAGAGCCCTGTGGAACCCCCATTTTGACTACAGACCCGGAAGATGTGACTCCGTTAATGCCCACTTTTTGGCGCCTCTCAGAAAGATAGGAGGACACAAGCTCCAAAGATAGCCCTCGAATTCCGTAGTGGTCTAGTTTACGGATAAGCGTGTTGTGATCAACGCAATCGAAAGCTTTGGAGAGATCACAGAAGATACCTATGGCATCCTGTGATCCTTCCCAAGCCTCTAAGATATGAGAGACTAGTTTCGAGCCTGCATCAGACGTTGACCTACCCTTCGTGAAGCCAAACTGCTCATTATGTAAAATCTTATTTTCATGAAAATGAGCTATCATTTGATTCAGCATAAGTTTTTCAAATATTTTACTTAAAGCAGGGAGAACAGAAATGGGCCTATAATTACAGGGATCCGCCTTACATCCTGATTTGAAAATTGGAATGACTTTACTGTGCTTCATTAGGTCTGGAAAGCTTCTTATCGATATCTAACCTGAGCGAACCTAACCTGAGCAAACCTAACAAGACGTGTCAGATTTATGTGTGTCAGACTTATGTGTTAGTAGAATAGTAGAATGGTAGAATAATAGAATAGTAGAATAGTAGAATAGTAGAATGGTAGAATAGTAGAATAGTAGAATAGTAGAATAGTATAGCATAATAAAATAAAGAATTGTTCCGGGCGTGTTCTCGATCTAATCTTGTCTACAATAAGTAAGTTCGGTAAGTGAATCAACCTGTCCATTGACTGTCATCGATAGGCTACATCCTCCACTCGATGTAACTATATCTTTAACAAAAAAACACACTTCCATAAAATCAATACTCAACCTAACTTCTTTAGAGCTAATTATTGTCAGATTAAAGAAGAGTTAAACAAACACGATTGGCACCGACTTTTTGCGGGGGTTGACGATGTAAACAGCATGGTGAAAATATTTTATGAAATTTTGAATCGCGTAATAGATACAAGCTTTCCGAAATGCAAACCACCGTCGAATCGTTTTCCCCTTTGGTTCAATAAAGCAATAAATCCCTAAAAGAAAAGAATAAGTTAAGACTGTGTTTTAAAAAATACAAAAATCCTTTAGATGAAATTGAATTAAAATTAGTAACAAAACGGTGTGAAAAATTGATTAATTTTTTTTTTAATGATTATATAGTAAAATTGGAATCGGAACTCAAAGGTAATCCTAAATTATTCTGAACACATTTTAAATCAAAGCGTGAAGGATCTAGTTTATATCCCTTAACAATGACTGACGGTCAGACTTCATCGTCTAATGGGTCTACTATATGCGATCTGTTTGCTAACCATTTATCGTCTACTTGCAGTCTTGATTACTGTGGCGATCAAAATTATGAATCCAATTATTTGCATTCTGTTAAAGTCAACAGTCAATACCTAAATCTTCTAGAATTGGACTATGAAGAATTGGTTAAAAAACTTAAATCTGTTAATGTTAGAAAAGGAGCAGGTCCCGATGACATCCCTCCTTTTTTTGTCTCAGCATGTGCATCAGCTCTGGTTGTCCCTTTATTCAGTATTTATAATAAGTCACTGGCTACGGGTACATTTCCGTTGGAGTTGAAAAAAGCCAAAATTGTTCCAGTGTACAAGTCTGACATAAAAGAAAACATCGCCAACTATAGGCCCATTTCCATTCTGTCTACGTTTGCCAAAATATTCGAGGCAATGATTTGTCCGTATCTACAACGCCATTTTGCTCTTTATATCAGCGACCACCAACATGGTTTTGTCTCATCCAGATCTACAGCCACAAACTTGTTGACCTTTTCTGAGTTTCTAGTGCAATGTATTGACTCAAATAAACAGTGTGACGTCATTTATACAGATTTCAGCAAGGCCTTTGACAAAATTTCTCATTCCATACTTATTCACAAACTTTCAGCGTATGGTGTCACAGGAACCTTGCTGGAATGGATTACGTCATATTGAACAAATCGAGTATTCTATGTTGTGGTAAATGGTTTCAAATCTGCCAATCATTGCATTACTTCTGGAGCCCCACAAGGTTCGCATTTAGCTCCAATATTATTTAATATTTTTATTAATGATCTTCCTCATTGCTTCCGCTTCTCTGAATGTTTTCTGTACGCCGATGACTTAAAGTTTGCTAGACGTGTCGAGACATTGCGGGACGCTGAGCTTCTCCAACAAGACCTGAATAGACTTATACAATGGTGTAAAAGCAATAAAATGGAACTTAACCTTAAAAAATGTTATCACCTGAAATTTTCTAGAAAACATAAGGATAACAATATACATTCGGAATATCATATTGACACTCAATTAATTCAAGAAGTTGCTTCAATCAAAGTCCTGGGAGTACAGTTTGACTTTGTTTTACTAAGTTAACTTTTGTGCCTCATATAGAACAAACAATTAAAAAAGCAAATAAAATGTTAGGGTTTGTGATGCGGAATACCAGGGGGTTTAAACATAGTACGAAAATCATGCTGTATAATAGTTTGGTACGGAGCTTTTTGGAATATTGCAGTGTTGTGTGGAGACCTCATTACGCCACGCATATGCTACGCTTAGAACGTGTGCAAAAAAGGTTTCTGTTGCATCTAGCATTCTCCGTAGGAAAAGTCAAAACCCTGCACTCCTACTCCTCCCGCCTGGATTATTTCAGGATGCATACCTTATCTGCTCGACATAACCTACTAGATGCCATATTCCTCTACAAATTATTTAGACATAAAATAGATTGTTCCAAGTTGCTTGGTCTGATAAGATTTCGCGCCCCATCCAGGTATCCCCGTAATAGCATCACTCCCTTATGCCCGCTGCTACGAAGGACAGTTCTCGGTACAAATTCACCTATTCCGAGACTATGTAGAAACCTGAATAGTTTCAGTGATTTAGTTGATGTACACCATGGTAGTATAGGCAAATTCCGCGATTTGATTCATCCTAATTTTATTTAATTATTTTCTTTTTTAAATTTTAATTTTTGATTTGATGATGTTTTAATAGAATTTTCAATTGGTTTTTATTTCGATTTAATTTTTAGTTGCATATTATTAATTCTGACTTAATTTTAATTTTGGTTTTTATCATGTTTTAAATTTTATTGTACCATTAATTTTATTTATTTTTGTATAAAAAATCTCTCCCCGTTTTGACCGTTGTTAATTTGTGCAAGTTGTGTTAGCCTATAAGTAATTGTTGCACTTAAATATGTGTATTACTTGATATAATATTGTTAATGTATCAGTGTAAACAATTGTTAGCTAACCTTTTTTTTTTTTAAAAAAATGGAAGTAGAAAATGCGACATCAATATTAACTTACTCACAGTCGTGAATTTTGTATATTTTACTGTAAACTATAATTTTTCATTACAATGAACGGTAAAAAACTCAAAATTACAGTAAATCTACTGTAATTACAGCAAGTCTGGAAGCACTGTGTCTGATTGTAGCGAGTCGCTGAGGGAGACAAGTCAAACAGATCAATGGATCAGTCAACAGATCAAAAGATCTGTTTGATCTGTTGATCTATATGTTGTCTAACAAATTAAACAGATGAAAAGATCTGTTTGATCTGTTGAACGTGCCCGCTCGTTCAGATCAGACAGATCTGTCAGATCATTTTTGAGTTGCGATCTGCTGATTTTGTCCAAGAGCTGCAGGTCAACAGGTCGATTGAGGTGATCTGAACTTTTGAGCCGGCTCAGATCTGAGTTACACACCATTACTTTTATTGGCGTTGGTCTTATGTGGGTCAGTCTTATATACGTTGGTCTTATGTTTGTCACTTTTATGGGTGTCGATCTCAAGTGTGTCAGTCTTATAGGCGTTGGTCTTATGTGTGCCGCTTTTATGGACATGGGTCTTATGTGTGTCACTCTAATTGGCGTCGGTCTTATGTGTGTCACTTTTATGGGCATCGTTCTTATGTGTGTCAGTCTTATGTGTGTTTTTGTTGTTGGCTTTGATCATATGTCTGTCATTTTAATAGGCGTCGGCCTTACGTGTGTCACTTTTTTTGCCATCGGTCTTACGTGTTTCAGTCTTATAGGCATGAGATGTCGTCTGAGATCATTTTATAAGACCAACGCCCATAAACCCAATGCCTGTAAGACCGACAGCCATAAGACCGCCCTCATGAAGCTGATTCCCATAAGAACAATGCCTATAAAACCGACGACCATGCAACTCACGCCTATAAGAACGATGCCAATACGCATCCCGGCAGTAGGCAGGCAGGCCGATGCCCACAAGAGCAACTCCCGTAAAAGTGACACCCATAACACCGACGGCTATAAGATTGACTCTCATAACACCAACGCTATTGATGATAGATATTCGTCTGATTGATTACCATAAGATCGACGTCCACAACAACGATGCTTAAACACCGATGCCCTCAAAAAAGACGCTTGTTACACAGACCCCTTTAACATCGACCACTGTAAGACCGACGCCTAAAACACCGAAGCCAACAAAAACGATGCTCAGAAGACCGACGATTATAAGATTGACACATTATGTCAGACCAATGCCTATAAGACCGAAGCACAGTGATGACAGTGATCAATTTCCAAGAGATAGCCGGGACGAAATTATTAAATACTGAAATCTTGAATGAAATACATACATACGTATTTATAATATTAAATAATATATATATAAAAAACCGTAAAATCGTTTTCATATAATTTAACTTGTCAATTAATATTTGTCATTTATCACATCACTCATCTAACACAATTTCTTGTAAAAGATTAAGTAAGTACCTCGGTATGTTTTTGTTTTACAGGTGACACCTGATGTTAGAGATTACAGGATCTGAAGAAATGAGCAACATTTTCCTTAGATCTTAATTAGTATGATTCCTGGTCATCTTCCTAGTGTTATGGTCTCTGTATGTACCTAATATATAATATATAGCTTTCCGCCCGCAACTTCGCCCGCGTGGACAACACGATTTTGACTGTTTAGTTTTTTCCAATTCCGGCGGGAAATTGCAAATTAACCTTACACGCCTTCTTAACGTCCGCTTCTTTGCTCGGGTAGACCACAAAATTTGCCCAACTTTATTATTTACCAAAATATAAACGCAGCTTATATCCTTTCCCAAGGTAGTAGTCTATTTTTGTACCAAAATCGTCATAATCCAAACGGACTTTCATCCCCACATAGTTCGAAATTAAAAAAAATATATATATTCATTTATTTATTCCTTATCAAGTGCCTAAACACAAAGTTTCAGCGTTTATCTTCAACAATGAAAAACTCCCATACAATTTTTCATCCCTTATTACAACCCCTTTTTTACAACAAAACGTAGCTTGTATCCTTTCCCAAGGTCTAAACTATTTTTGTACCAAATTTCATCAAAATCGGTTCCGAGGTTGGGCTTCAAAGCGTGACTTTGTTTGGACTTCCATATGAACTTTCATCCCCTGTTTCATCTCCACACAGGTCGAAATTTTAAAAACGCTGGAATACATTTTTACTTCGTATGAAGTGCCTAAATTCAAAGTTTCATCGTTTTATATTTAACAATGACAAACTCCCATACAAATTTTCATCCCTTATTTCAACCCCTATTTTACAACAAAACGTAGCTTGTATCCTTTCTCAAGGTCTAATCTATTTTTGATCCAAATTTCATCAAAATCGGTTCCGGGGTTAAACTTGAAAGCGTGACTTTGTTTGGACTTCTAAACGATCTTTCATCCCCATACAGGTCGAAGTTTCAAAAACGCTAGAACAAATATTTATTTCAGGCAGGGTTTGAACCTGCGTCTTCCTGGTTAAGTACACCAGACGCTTTGCCAACTAAGCTACCGAGACCACTGCCTGTGATGTTGAATTACTCTTCCACATTTTACGTCTTCAGGCGACGTCAGCGCCATCTATTGAAAATTTTCTTTAATTAGAAATGCTTTTGCTGCTTTTTATGTTTTTATGCATCCTTTTTAAACGTCTTCAAAAAAGGAGGTGGTTATACGTTCTTCTGTATTTTTTTCTATGTATGTTCACCGATTTCTCCGTCAATTGCGAACCGATTTTGAAAAATCTTTCGTGGTCTCATTGTCATCAAGTTAAATCGAGGGATCTCTTCAAATATTATATGCATAGATACCTATAACAAGATTTATAATTCTTAAAGTAACTCGTGCATTTGCTCTCCAAAAGCATCATTTGGTGAAGTGGAACTGATGATGGAGACTAGAAATGGCACCCTTATGTATTTTTCCCGTTTTTTCGAAAACAGACTGTTTTAGATAATTCTTTTTTTGTTTTAAAGGGCATACTTCCCAGGAATTGTCATCCATTTAAAATCGGACGTGTGGGTTCTTGGAGGAATCGAAGGAACTCTTCAAATAAGTATTGTATTTGAATTTGCTCTAGGAAACTCGTGCAAAGCAAATTCAGTTTCTAGGAAAGCTTCATAGAATAAGTATTGTAGGGGTTGCGATTCGAATACTTTTGTATAGTTTCTATTTATGCTGGTTAAATACCAGGAGAACTCCTCAATAATTAACGTCCCTGCATTGGGAAAAGCAATATTTCGTGAAAGGTTATGAGCAGTTGACATTAGGTTATTGTAACTTAGGTAAATTACAAACTAACACACTGAAAAACGATGTGATCACTAAACATTTTGAAATAAAATAACTTTAATTTGCCACCGACTTCCGAAAATGTTTTAGCCATCATTATTTTTATTATTTTTGAAGGTGGTTTTACATTTTTGTTAAAAGTTATTTTATTGTAGGCCAACATTCCGATGAATGCAAGATGACGGTTTTATCACGGACTTGTAGATATTCGGCTTTAAATTCGGGAATCCCATATAACATTGTTCCCCTGACCTAAAGCCATTTCAATCCGCGTTGATTCTGAGCTTGACGCTACATTTATATAATATTGTTCCCCTGACCTAAAGCCATTTCAATCCGCGTTGATTCTGAGCTTGACGCTACATTTTCAACATTTTATTGGATAAATGAATTTTATCAAACAGAAACACAATTTTCATTCAAAATCTTTATTTAAGTACCTGTGTTTAACCATCAAAGGTATGAGATCAAAATTATGTAAAATGTTATTTTACAAAGTGTTGTCATCTTGTAACAGGCTACTCGACTGATTTTTATTTATGTGCTCATGAAACAGTGACCACAAATAAAGCCGATCAACAAAAACAAAATAATTATTAAATCGGTTATGAAATAAGAGTTATAGGTTAGCATTTTAGTGTTATGCTAGAAAGAGACCGCACTAAAGAAACATCAAACGTTCCGTATGTCATAAATAACTTACCTACTTATATACTAAGACTCGTTTCACTGAAAAGAGACAGAACATGTCCTCTTAATATCCACTTCAAACTTAAAACGCTAACGGTCACTGTGCTCTTACTTCTTAGAAGTTAAAAAAACTTAGTCGATATCTATATTTTTTAGTAATAAATAATTGTATAAATAATGTTATTTCTCAGTAAGCATGTCATTTTGAATAAATCAAACATCAGTCAACTAGCCTATTATCACAAATCCACAATATTTTACATGATGATGGTGTGTGGTGTGTGCTTCTTATTTATGTATGTCAATACCCGTCATGTCTAAGTTAATCATAAAAAATAGTTATTCCAGTAGTCAAACAAAACATATTTATTTGCAATTAAAAGTTTCTACTTATAGTTTAACACCAAAAAAACGATAAGCTCGTTTCCGCTGGACATTTTACACATTCAAGTTATAAGTAGGTACTGTCGCCAGCACATCGACTTATACAAAACTGTCAAATTTCTCCAAATGATTTTAAGCCTCAAATTGTTGATGATAAAGTTCAAAATCAACTGAGAAAATTTGTCATTTTGTGGTAACTTGATGTGCTGGCCACCGTACCTGATTACCTATTCACATTATCTTTCTGTATAAAAATGATTCTCTATAGACTTCCCTTTGTCACGCCATAAATTGAGAACGACTTTACCGATTAAATTTATCGTTTTGATTCAGTTTTCTAATACTTTGTACCTAATTAGAATTTTCTTATGAAAACAAAAACTAAGAGAATAAGTAGTATCCGCTCCGAGCTTCATACCAAAGTGGTTTGGTCCTATCTTGAATTTTAACCAATGAAAGTCTATGAAATTCATTATTCATCTTATCATTAAAATACGTATTCCTTGAACATAAAACTTACTTCAATACACGTTTAAAAAGTTACACGAGCTCAGTGATTCGTAAGTAATTGTCGATTGGTAAAACGACTCAACTTTATGCTAGTATTTCAAGATAATGTATCAATACAGAACCATTTTGACTCATGGGGAGCCCAGATAATATACTTATGAATATCCTTTTACAAAAAAAAAATAATTACGTTATAACTATATTAAAAGAGTATTCTCCAAATCGGAACAAGAAATACGCGCGAATATGCATAAGTATGTATTATTGTTTCACGTCTCGGGCACGCGTTCGCATCGTGAGGGATAGAGACAGCGAAAACAGTGTAATGTAGCGTTCGCGGGGGACCGATTTTCTGCGCAATTTTCTAAAGAGGAGTGCCTCTTTAGAAAATTGCGCAGAAAATCGGTAAGACAGGACGTGGGTCGAGTCAGCTAGTATTTATTATTTTGCATTTAACGACCATTTTTATATTGAACATAGAACACTAGAAGTGCACCATTGTCTCCAAGGTTTTTTTTAATGAAAAGCGAAACGAAAAGTTTTATGTAGTGGACATAACGCTTATTCCGTGAGATATTATCGTCACGAGCTGATAGCCACACTTGTTTACTTCATAAGCAATCTGACGCGGACGTTCGGTTCACTTCGGCGTCGGTCGAGAATGATCATCGAGCGCTGGCCACTCACGACGAGCGAAGTTCCTCACGTATTATATAATGTATGCGTTTTTTAAAATACGTCAAATCAAATCAAATCAAATCAAATCTTTTATTTGAGAATATGGGTACAAAATTATGGTAGTAAGTATATAGTGACGTCCCAAAACATATTCGGCCGTTAGGCATGCAAAAATATAAGAAATACTTACAAACTACGGATGAGATATCAAAATAAAATAGTCCATCGAAAACAATTTGAAATTGCACAACAAACCAAAGACTATTAAGTGGTTATAATTCTCTTTGCAACAAACTTACAATATTAAAAACAATAAGATCAAGTGTAGTTAAATAAGATTAAATCTCGTTATCTATAAATAACGTATTTAAAAAAAGTAAGTATATGCCTTTTTCTAAATCCATTTATTTTTAAAGTAGGTGCCTATGCCTTTTTTTAAATACGTTGGGATCTTCGTTCCGGACCGCGTGGTCGACAAGATGGTGTGGTATGGACACACCAGTTCTAACAGCTATATATATATATACAGGAGGCACCGGAGACCATCTGATGGCGGCACCGCGATCACTATCTTTTAACCATTAATTTTAACGAATAGACACAGTCTGTTGTGCATCTGCTGCGCGACACATGCGCCACACCTGCGCCACTCATGCGCCACACATGCGCCACACATGCGCCACGATTTTTACTAAACCGACTTGAAAAATAAACACCAATTTAATTTAAAAACAATGCTCACAAAATTTAAATTAATTTTAATGTATGGATATGGCATTCTTATCGCATTCTACAGCATTCTTATCTTAAGTCAAATTCTATAATGACTGTATGCATGTTCACACATCTTTAGGTCCATCGGAACTAACCTGCATGAAGCGACATATTATTGGCGGCGCAGGTCCACTGGTCATGACTGGTCCAGCCATAGTTTGGATACAAGATAACCTACCACAACATTATGTCGCGACGCTCATGTTTGGCGTGCAGCAGACAAAGATCTCTTATTTTTCCTGAAGAGTAGTAGTGACGGTTGACTTCCCGAGTAGGCGAAGAACAGAATATTTAATTATAAATTTAATACTGATGACTTCCAAATGCTCTCATATCAACGACTACGTTCACTTGATTCACGCAGAGAAGTTCCATGAATCTACAACATATTGTTATCTTGGTATTTTATTGGGCGTACTGCGGCATCGTGCCGAAAGAATAACATTAACTAAATTCGCTCGGGTTGTAAGATATTAGTTCTAGGTCCAAATGGGTACATCACTTAGCAGAATTTTAGTTATTTTACAATATTTATATACAAAGTTTAAATTGGACTAAGACGTGTGTGGACGAGACTCACGCTCGCCGCGCAACGGCGAGCGTGAGCAGTAGCGCGGCGCCGAGCGACGCGGGGCGCGCGGAGCCGCGGGGGCCGCGGGGCGCTCCGCTCGTGTTGCGGCTCAGCGTGGCCGCCATCTTGTCACCTGTAACACACACGCAGACGCGCGTCACCGGCGTCACCCACCACGGCCGCCACCGCGCGCGGCTGGGAGAGCCTGGCCAACTGACCAAATGGCCACCGATACTGACTGCCTTCCGAGACGTAGACGTAGATGTGAGCGGGCTCGGTGTTGGCGGCGCAGCACGTGTAGTTGCCGGAGTGCTGCGGGCCGGCGGCGCGGATGGCCAGCGCCGACTGCGTCTTGGGCCCCGGCTCCGTCACCACGGTGACGCCGCGCGCCGCGTCGTAGTTGATCATGCGCGAGTTGTGGTACCAGAACACGTACTGTGGCGGCACCGGACTCTGCGCTCATCATCAACAACAACAACCTATAGAACAGATCTAATCAAGATCTGTTGATCAGTTCTTACAAGAAAAATATACGTCTAATTGTTACTTGGCCCGCGCTCGCCGCTCCTTCCCCGCACTTCAAGCCTCACCCCGCGCGTCGCCTATCTACAAATAGATAGGCAGACGACGCGCGGGCCTTCTTCTTCCCGCTGCGAAAGTTAAGTGCCGCCCTCTACCGGTTGGACCTCGCCTCGAAGCCTTCGCAAAACCCACCCTGAGCTTAACTCACCCTACTCTTGCCTCAGTGTCATTTATAAACATCAACCCTAGTTATTTTAGTGAAGGAAAAATACGACCGCGGGCAGGATTCGAACCTGCGTCTTCTGGTTAAGTACACCGGTACGACGCTATGACCGCTAAGCCACCGCGACTCCCACCCGCCTAGTCGAAATTTGCCTTCACATTTTTAATTTACGTCTTTGAGGTGACGTCAGTGACATCTGTTGAAAATTTGATTCTCAACCGACATGACATGCTTTACAGCAAGTACGATGTCGTACGATGCCACCTTACCTTACTATCTTTTTGTATTTTTTAGGCATTTTCCATGCAAAGATTATTAAGTTATTTTAGTGAAGGAAAAATAACTTATTGAAAGTAATCATGATTACTTACATTACATTTAATTCATGATAACATTCAATCAAGACTCCATGTAAGCATAAATTGTCAATACAGTAGTAATTACAATTTACGCTCTTAAATCTAATAATAGCCTGGTTTTGATTTTTTGGAACGAAGTTCTTGAACTCGGCCTGCTGTAAGCAGAAGTCGTCATGTCATCACAATGCGTTCTGAGATGCTCTCGAGACGTTAGGTTCCGCCCGGTGTACCTAGTTCAAATATTGTAATCAATTGATACGGGTGTAAATGACTGCCTTATTAGTCTAGTGGTCCTAAGTGCGATTGGTCTTGTGTTCGATTCCCAGATCGAGCGAAGTGTTATTAGGTTTTTCTATGAAATCTCAATAGCAGCTCGGAATTTGGATATTATTACATGGGACCTAAAAATACCGGAAAACTGTAGGTTTACAGTAAGTACTATTGCGCCCCTTCGGGGAATACAGGCGTGATGGTATGGGGTGTAAATTTCGAGGTATCTTAGGGAGCTTTTTACGAAAATGACATTAATTTTGAAATCCAAAACGTCGGCCCATATTTGTATAGTGTTTATCATGTTAGATTTGTAAGTTAATGCCTAGACCTGGGGGTCTAATGCCGTTTTCGTAATTAGCACGTCATCTTGATACCAATATCAAATTTTAAGAAACTTGATTTCGGCCATCTTGGATTTCAAAATTAACGCCATTGTCGTTATCAGTATTCCGAGCCGTGCCCAGCAATGGGTCAATGTAATGGGTTGATGATGTTAATAATGACGTCATTGTCATAATTATATACCTACTTCCATATGCATTTACTAATTAGCTGTAATTTTTAATTAATAACAGACACTTGAATTTTCCGCAAGTCGTCACTCCACTAGGTGCCCTACACTACGTGTGCCGAGAACTTGCTTGTTCAAGCGTTGCGGAAGGCAGCTGGCAGTGTCTGGATGAGGAAAGCCAAAGATCTGGCTCTGTGGCGTTCACTAGGAGAGGCCTACGTCCAGCAGTGGACGAGTATGGGCTGATGATGATGATGATGCGGCGGTGGCCTAATGGCTAGGGCGTCGGATATGCGATAATGTGGTTGCCGGTTCGAAACCCACCCATTGCACTACCGACGTGAATCCACTCGTAACACACGCATTTAGCTTAGCACGAGGGGTTAACAAGATTAGCTTAATTAGATAGTAATGTGCGACCCACATTGATAGTAAGCTTTTTTTAAAAAAGAAAATATTGAAGATTGACGTCCATTGAGGCTGATGCCTGAAGCACAGATCATCTGACATCTAGTTCAGAAACAGATGTTCACTGATTGAAGTTTTATGCGGTATTTCCTAGTGTATGTAAATTGGTATAGCTAAGTATTTAATATAAATAAATGAATGAGTATGATTATAACCTTCTCTATAATGCAGACCAGGTTGATGGTGGAGCCGGCGTCGACGTGGTGCTCGTCGGCGCCCAGGATGAACGCCTCGGCACTGCGATGTGCAGGTGCACCAGCCGCGACAGCGTGCCGCCGCCCGTCGACACCTGCGCGGGCACACACACACACACACACACCTATAATATATAGTACGTATATAGAGCACACCATATGTCCT
>CAUEHA010000021.1:0-22807 GCA_958496365.1 Subacronicta megacephala
AGAGAGTTCTAAAAAATAAGCTAAAATAGTACAAATATTAGTTCAAATAAAGTTAAGGTTCAAGGATAATCTGGTTTCCTTGTAATTAGTTCAGTCCCAAACACCTCTATTATCTGCTCCAACAGTTTGCTTTTACTTAACTGAAACAGAGAGTTTAGCTTACCTCTTCCTTGGTTAGATAAATTATGTGAGCCTCTATAGTGTCCAGGTCTAATTCGAGATGTCCATTATCCGTCAGTAAGTGAACTCTGACATTGACAGAATAATATTTGTTAACGAGTCTCCAGATCCGGTCAGGGGACTGCTTGTCTTTCAAGTAATCTTCTGTTATATCATTATCTATTAGTTCTAAAACAAAGTATTATTTAATTAATACTAACACAGGAAAAAGTAAAACATCACTATACATAAATCAAAATTACAATACTCAGACAGGTTAGGTTAGAAGGGGACGGTCCCCCCCCATTGGGGTTCTCGCCTTGTCGCGGCGGGGGGGCTTAGTAGCCGTGGAGTGGGCCCACGGCGAAGCGAAGTGGAACCCCGAGGCGGGCGCTGCTCCTGCGGGCTTTGCCCAGGAAGCCCGCAGTCGAGCGGCCACTGTAGGTTGCGGTGTCGTATGGGAGGCACCGCAACTGAGGCGGGCCGCGGTGTTGCATTAGCGACACTGCGGCTGAAGGTTTACGGGGCCGCGGCGGGAGAGGAGTGCCGGTATCACGGTGCGCCGCTCTCCCTGCCTTCCGCGGCCTCGACGGGGCCGCAGCCGCAGGACTGCGGACACGGTGGGGCCGCAGGGGGAGAGGAGTGTCGGTATTACGATGCGCCGCTCTCCCTACCCTCTGCGGCCGAGGTCCGGGGCGGCGGATGCGGGGAAGTCCGCCAACCCCCGTCCCATGTTCGGGACAGGACCCGAGGTGGCGGCGCGTAGTGTTCCACGCGCGCCCCTCTAGGACGTAGGGGGAGTTTTGTCTCCCCACTACACGGCGGGGCCCGCAGAGGCGGGCCATCACCAGTCGGGGGCCGCGGACGAATTTATAGTTCCCGTAGCCCCCGACGCAGGTGCGAGAGGGAACACCGTGTGGTTTTAGTCGGTAGGTCACCCACTCTGGGTGGAGTCCGACACGCCCCGTCGCCTCCCCGGGCGGCGGATGTCCATGAGGATTTCCACACGCACAAAAAAAAAAAAAAAAAAAAAAAAAAAAAAAAAAAAAAAAAAAAAAAAAAAGAAGGGGACGGTGGGGTATGCAAGAACCTGCCATCCCCTTCGCGGTTATTTTTTAAACCTCCCAGAAATAGAAGCCGGTCCATTAATCAACTACGCCTGATAACTACGCCTGATTACTATTGCCAAGGCTTCAACTAATTTCCATAGTGCCTGTTCCGTATCCCGCTAGGCTGCTATTATTCCCCATAAGATAATTAAATTTTAATAATAATAGTTTTAATTGTAATAAATTAAGCAATACAATGGAAAATTGTGTTATTTACAAACCCGAAATAAGCGTCGTAGCAGCGGCTGCAGAGGCAGCGCTGATTAATATGACCGGTAGATTATCAATATCAACTGTTGACATATTTCCAGCTGACGTATCTACCTAAGACATAGTTTCAGTGTATAAGTAGGTTTGATACCTACTATGCTAATTGATACCGTGTTTTCTATTGATTCACGATTCGCTGTCAAACAAAGTTACGTAGACAGAACTTTACAGGTTATGAAAAGATGTCCTAGATTATTTATTACAAAGCAGAGCAAAATTTATTATTTTATCACAGCAACAGCAAGAAATACCATAAAGTCACACACACTAAAGATGGGTAGCTCGCGAATGAGAGATAAAAATGAGCTAGCTCTTTGTTTCCAATCTAGCTCTCACTCACTCACTCACTGAGAGACTAGCTCTCCGGCTCAATTAGTTCAATGAATATTCATTGTAAATCGATCTTTATTTTTATGGAGACAAAGTAGAAAATTCTTTATCATATTTACTTATCTAGCTCTTCGCATCAATTAGCTCAGTGGTTCTTCATTGTAAATTGATCTTTATTTTTATGGAGACAAAGTCGAAAATGCTTTGTCATATTTACAGATCTAGCTCTCGGTCTCAATTAGTTCAATGGATCTTCAATGTAAATTGATCTTTATTTTAATAATGACAAAGTAGGAAATGCTTTATCATATGTACATATCTAGCTCTCCTGATCAATTAGTTCAATGGATCTTCATTGTAAATTGATCTTTATTTTTATCAAGACAAAGTAGCAAATGGTTTGTCATATTTACATATCTAGCTCTCCGGATCAGTTAGCTCAATGGATCTATAATGTAAATTGATCTTTATTTTAATGGAGACAAAGTAGGAAATGTTTTAGGATATCCACATATCTAGCTCTCCGGGTCAATTCGCTCAATGAATCTTTATTGTAAATCGATCTTTATTTTTATAGAAACAAAGTAGAAAATGCTTTAGCATTTTAACATATCTAGCTCGTTGATCACTCACATGTTGTATTGAGAGGGAATGTAAGTATATCTTTCGCTCACTGAATAACTCATTGACTCAGGAATTGAGCTAAATGAGTTAAAGAGCTAAAAGTGTGATATATCTTTTGATTGAAAGAGTTATATCTCTCTTTTCTTTTTATTGAGCGGTTTCTCGCATCGCTACTCAGGATTCAATTTGAGCTAAATGAGCTAAAGAGCTAAAAGAATGATATATCTCTTTTGATTGAAAGAGCTATATCTCTCTTTTCTTTTCATTGAGCTATTTCTCGCATCTCTAACACACACTGTCAATACAATAACTTCATAACTTGAGTTGACTTTGACTCGTCAGTTGTCACTGTTGTCAGTCAGTCGGTGACATAGACAGCATAGTTATAGTTTTTTGCATGGGTTCAGAGGCCTTTGTATCATAGCATAAATAAAAACGCGGCCCGGCTAAGAATGTTATATGTTTCATTTGGAACGCTGAATCAAAGAAATAAAATAAAGATCGTTACGGCACGTCGCGCACAAACTGAGACAAAGAAATGGGTTGCAGTGTCATTTTGAACACCGTGTCAGAGTCTAACAAACTTGTCAGATAAAAATGCCGAAAACGGCCATATGATACTGAACAAATTAATAGAGTGTCATTATTACGTGCAAAGGTATCGAAAATAGTAAAGAGTTTGCCAAACTTCTTGGCAGTATATGATTAGGTATAAATGAGACAAAGTTGTAGTATAGTCTGGTTATAATTATCCAAAGGTGCATCTTATATACTAACGACTACGTGTTGATCACGGATAGTAGAAACATTTAATAGATATTGAACGTGCGATAAAGATCATAAGATTGCGATGTAGATTGTAGATACAGCACAAAGATATTGTACTGTAACAAAGAGTAATTCATCACATTTGCGATCTCATTCTCCTCTGCTTTATTTAATTGTTTTCCCCGTAGACAGAGAATCCCGGCAAAGCGTGTCGCAGAAAGAGACAAAAAAGAATGCGTCTCTATATTTAGGGTTACCGTGTGAGAAAAAATTTACCCCACAATTTTTGAGAATATGAATTAGTACGTATGTAAGAGAGCCTGAAAATGACGCTGATAAATCGATTATTATCGGTAGGTAAAGGCATACGATGACGAGAAGACGCAGCAGATTGACAATGGATGATGATGATGTTAGTAGGTGTGTGTTATGTATATATCCTATGTGTTAGTAGGTTCTAGCTTCGTGGCTAAGTAATAGAACATGTTTATTTTTATTAAGCTTTAATTGATTTTACACGGTTGTTTTAAATAAAACAAGGGAATTAGGGTAGGTATTGGGATGGATCGGCTAAATACCAGCTTGAGGCATTGGAGTCCATTGCGAAGAGCCAAGAAGCTAATTGGCAATGATGCACTTTGCAATGCCAAACTGCAAAGCCTTGAGCATCGGCGCAAAGTTGCATGTCTTTCTTTTTACCGGTTACATTTCGGTGTACATCGGAACTACATGAAATAGTTCCACTATCCCCGTTCCACTATCGGATGAGCAGAGCTACGGCAAGGCTCCACCGCTACATGGTGGAAGTGCCTAAATCTCGCACGAAGCGTTTTGCGTCTACATTTATAGTGCGTACTGCTGTATTGTGGAACGGTTACCGGAATCTTTGTTCCCTGAGACCTACAATTTGGGTGTCTTCAAGACGAGAGTGAATACGTACTTTCTAGGCAAACGCGCTCCATCGTAGACCACTTCGATGCTTAACATAAGGCAAGTTGTGGTCAATCGTAAGTCTATCAGTGATAAAAAAAAACATAGTGTAAGTTTCTTCTTTTTGACTATTTTTTTCTCAAAATGTCTGCTACAAAGTTTGATGACAGTTTTGATGTCCAAACTGTTTGTCCTGTACCTACAATCCAAATACGACGTAAATTAGGTCCAGGAAAACTGCAATGAAGCCATTAAATATTTCAGATATTAAATTAATACAAACTTCACAATACGTATTATATTTTCCTATAATAGTGGGTAATAATGTATAATTGTTATTTAAAGTGCTTTTTTAACGATGAATTTACGTCTAGAGTACATTAGACACAATATATAAAAATAATACAATGTAACTGAATGCTTAGTAACTGAGAAAGAGTGGTATACTTACGACTGAAAAGACAATCCTTGAATCCTGGCATTTCGTTCCGCTACCACTTTTACACCGTTTGAAGCTACGACGCACCATGATTTTTGAAAAAATGGTTGAAATAGTAAGTCTACATTGTTCAAAACAAATTATAACATGAATATCTTATCATTTAATACGTAAAACAGTTTTATAAAGGAAGACGATAGCTAGCTACCTGCACGTCAGCTGTCAAACTTTGTTTATCAAAGTAGTATGCTGACCTTGAAAAAGCACGGCACTCTTAGTGAAACAAAAAATCTCATTGTCTTATTTCATTTCTTTACACGTTATCGTCGTAAGTTTCTCTTTTTCTTGTGTGAATGTGACATAATATGTCAGTTTGTCTCCTACGGTAATTCTAGAGGTGCGATATGTCAACTAGCGATGTGCCGATTCGATTATTCTACTAATCGATTAATCGATTATGCGAACTAATGCAATCGATTTTCGTTCGATTACGAGTCTGAAATCAAACATTCCTTCAAATTGTCTTATATAAAGATAAAAAAACTACTTAAATATAAAAAAAAACAATATTTAAATTAAAGATCAAACAGTACATTATCACTTATTTATAAAAAAATATACATGTACAGTTTGTTCGAATTATGTAAGCCGATCGGAAGTTAGCCGTTCCGAACTACTGCGGTGATAAAATCGTTTATTTAAGTGTTTTAATACATAATTATAGAAATTAGTAAACAAAATAATAAATGTGAAGCATATACGACTCTAATTATCTTTACACCGACTCTTTCTAATAAACCACATCTAAACCACTTGCAGACAACTTCCAATCGGCTTACTCATTTCAAACTAACTGTAAATATTAGACATCAAATAGACCTCAATCGTTTATTTATCAAAAAAAAACAATACATATTTAAAATTAACATCAAATAGAACTTAATCAGTATCTTAATAGTACTCAGTCAGATTCAGTCTCCACCCATTAGGTACTAAACTTTATACTGGTGACTACAGATGGGCGACGAGGTAAATTCCTATTTGGGTAACAATTGAGTATTTACCCCAACACTGGGTAAATATATTTAATAAAAAATGTTAACCTATCAACTACTGTATTATAAACAAAAGGCAAAGTCATTTGTTTTGAACACAGGGAGTCGTTATGATTAGTAAAACACAAATGTTACACTTACTTCAAGACGACATGCACTCTTATCGTAAATTCAAATGAGAATGGGTGTAGGGATAGATGTCGGATTTTGTAACGGGTTTCAGATTTTAAACTTTAGTTTTCATTTGACACTTCTGGGTGAGTTGTAATTACTTCACCTTTATTCTTATTATTTATATCCTATAATGGTGTAACCAACAGAATATCATCGTGATGCAACGTAACAATGGTAAAAATTTTCAGAATTGCTCGCTTTGCTACCATTATCATCCGAAGAAGTTGTAAAGAACATGTCTTAATTGAATCATTCTTAGGAAAATAAATACTCACTTTGGGATATTAGCCCGTGTATTTACCCGCTTTTTACCCAAAATTCAATTTATCTGGGATATTACCGGGTAGAATCCCATCTCTACTGGTGAAAGGGATTCCTTTAGCAAATAGGGCTACCATAACTTATAGTGTTATACAGAAACTCCTTTTATTCAGTGCGCAAACTTTGACGAATTAAACCTAACCGAATTTCATGAAACACCAATTTTTTATTTTAATATGTCTTAGTATAAAAAAAATAAGTTATCGTTAACGAAAAGTGTCTACTTTGAAACTGATTTCCCTGGCTAACTCGCCAGCGCGCGGCGAAGCGGGCGTGCTTACTACTTACACATCAGCTGTGCGCTCGTTCGATTCGCCGCCGTCGTAGGTACGGCGGGGTTACATTGTATCAGTACATTTACCGTAAGGTGTAATAAAATTGGAATAAACTAAGTAGCTATTTACAATAATGTTCAATCAAAAATAACCTATTCGCTAAAATTGTTAATTAAAAATAATTGCTTACCCCTAAATGTCACTAATCACCGTATTTTAATAATTGTTGAATGACCACCAAGGTAAGTACATTGTACAGTCCCACACATGTGATCAATGCCACATCCATCGGCAAGATGTTGACTTCGCGGTGATTTAGAAGCCACTCTCTTAAGGCTTGAGGTGGTTCTGGGTTTGGGTCTTTCATTAGGGACCGTGGGGTTACAGACCCCAGGGGCTGGCATGCGAGTATGCTTTCCGTGGCAAACATACATTCTGCGAGCTACTCGTAAATTTTCAGCACTTTTTAAATACACTCCTTAAACTCACACCATAAAACACGCTTACATCGTGACCGGTAGGTACAAGTACGACACACGCGCGGCGGCGGCGCGGGGCTTGCGCGGGAAAGCGATTAGACGCGACGTCACGACAGCGCATGCTCGGAGCGGACTGGCGGGCGGCCACCCCTGACGTGCGAAGGCGCCACCCCGCCACCGCGCTACCCGGGTTCACCCCCGCTGTAGCCATGGGCTACCACGCGCGCCTATTGATATTATTACGTCCATATTTTGCTGATATTAAGCCGGATAAAATTTAAAAAAAAATGTTTTGAACAAATAATGGAAATATGTTCTATTACTGATATTGAACCACCAACATTTTTTTGCGCACGGATTAAAAAAATATCCTGTATAGCAATAATCGATAATTATCGATTATAAAAATAATAATCGATTGTAAACAATTATTTTAATAATCGATAAATTAATAATCGATACGGCACACCACTAGACTGCTTTTACTTTATGATTTTGTTTGTGTGGTGTAGACTGTAGTCTGTGGTTTGATTGCGTGTGAGTTTACGAGTTTAGAAAAGAAGTATGTAGTAAAGTTTGTATTTTGAGTATAACTTGATATCTTCGTACAAACCTAGTCTTCATAATATTAAATGATCTCTTAGTCCAATAATTCAAGTTTAATTTACACGAACTTAAAAAATCGAGTACCTATTGAAGTAAGTACTCAAAGTTTTATTTTCAAAGTTGTAACAAAACTTTAAAATGAAGGGTGCTAAGCTGTTAGCTCGTGCTAATTGTTGCTTAACTGGGAAACCATCGCAGCTGCCGTTGCCCCCACAAAGGTAATTATATATTTTTATATAAGTAGCTACTTACATATCATATTTTATTGTCATAGCCTTGTTGTTCCATAGTCCATGGTCGCATTGGACTTTGTACCAATATCTCAATATAGAATGAGATGAGACAGTTTTAAATTTTAGTCAGAATATGGCTTAGTTTTACTGAAGATTCACTTTCTCGATATATTATTTATAATTTTTCTCAATATAATTAAATACCCTAAGGGATTGGATGGTACCTATTGGATTTGAAGAAATTGGAATAAACACAAGATTTTGAGTGTTTACTGTGCTGTGGTTTCACACATTTCAAACGCTAGCAGTTCGCTAGCTAGCTAACTTATGTCCTCATCGAAGGTCTAATTGATCCAAAATACCTAAATTGATTTAGTATACTTGGTGTGTGAGCATATCTAACAGTCAGTTCCTCACAGTGTCACTTGTGTCCCAAAAGTATTTACTGACTATTATGTTTTCTACTGCTTATATGCGGTTATAAGCACAATAATTGCCATGCTTGAGGTCTTGGGTTCAATCCACAGGCTGAGCAAAGTGATATTGGGTTATTCTATAAAACTCTGAGTAGCAGTTCTGAGTGTGCTTGGTAATGGCATTAGGCTTGCCCTCTATTACATGGGACCTAAACATAGATAAACAGAACATGTGGGTGTTCAATAGTACACCTCTGCCTATCCTGGAATAGGCATGATGGTATGTTATGTTATGTTTTATCCCTAAAGGGTGAGGCAAAGGTGTAACACCCTTACTGTGCCACGTCAGCCACAGTTACTGATTAATCAGTGAGTATGTGAATTGGTGAGCTTTCATTTATATATTATGTAGGATGCCAATTTAGTGACTGAAGTTTCAAAAATGCTAACAATGTTGCTTCTGTAACCTATAATATAATATTATGTCACCACTGCACCTATAGGTACATATTTATATAATAATTGCTCCCTCTCACTGAGAAGAGGCGTGTGTCCCAGTTAGGGCATTGAGAACCGGCCCAATTTTAGGAACCCGTACTTTCGGTTCCAAACTCAAGCCAGAACCGGGTACCCGTTTTTTTCGGTTCTTTCGGTTTTTTGATAAATTCTAGTTGATAAGCTATGCTATATTTCGTTTATATAGATTATCTTCTGTCAAAATGAATAAAGGAGAATGGATCTTAATAAAACACACTTTATTGTGATTTCCAAATCACATTATTTTTATAATTATACTCTCTCTTATAGTGCCTCTCCGACTAGCGAAGGTTGGCAGTCAATTTACCTTATTCAATTCTATCTTAAATATTTCTTCCAGCTTCACATTAGTGGAATGGTAAGCCAGTGATAGGTAACATCCTCGCTGTCTCTGACCACCATTCTTGAACAGAGCCATTTCTATTCTTACTGTAGTATTCAGGTCACTTGTGTTTTCTTCATCATCATCAGTTTTATTTCATTATATAAGAGATGCAAGTGAAAACAATGTTATGATATGATAATCCCTATTAATATTATAAATGCGAAAGTAACTCTGTCTGTCTGTCTGTTACGTTTTCACGCCTAAACCACTCAACCAATTTTGATGAAATTTGGTACTGAGATAGACCAAAGCTTGAGAAAGGACATAGGCTACCTTATATCGCAATAAAAGTTTTGAAGGGGTTGAAATAGGGGGTGGTAGATTGTATGGGAGTTCGTCATTTTCGAAGATAAAACAATGAAACTCTGTATTTAGGCACTTGATAAGAAGTCAATAAATATTTGTTCTAGCGTTTTTAAAATTTCTACCTATGTGGGGATGAAATAGGGGAAACAAACTAAACAGTCAAAATTGTGTTAACCACGCGGGCGAAGCTGCGGCCGGAAAGCTAGTAACTTGATATTTAGCATAAAGAGAGTATTTCTAAGTTTATATTAAGAAAGTACCGAAAAGACCAGTTCTCGGATTTACAGAACCGGTTCTTTCAAAGACGCTCAGAACCGAGAATTCCCGGTTCTAAAAGAACCGGGAATTCTCGGTTCTGAGCGTCTGAGGAAAACCGGTTCCGATGCCCTAGTCCCAGCAGTGGGAACATTAGTGGCTGCTATACAAAAGTAGACATGTAGTCACGATTTAAATATTTATCTAAAACAGTATCTTTGGCAGTATGACGTCACACATCTGCATTGCCAGATGGACTCTGGCGTCTATAACACTGGTTCATGGGCGTAGGAATTGCGACATCAACTGCCTATATTGTATTTACAACTGAGTACACACGGCTACAGGTCAATTTATATGATCCGGTTGTATAGGTTGATCTATAGCTGTGGTTACAACAAATTATTAGAAGAACTTGTATGGCAAAAAACATTGTGTTAAGTAAATACTTTTTCCGAAAAATAATTTTAATTTATTATCAACTAGCTTTCCGCCCGCAGCTTCGCCCGCGTGGACAACACGATTTTGACTGTTTAGTTTTTTCCAATTCTGGCGGGAAATTGCAAATTATCCGTTACATATCTTTCCGTCCGCTTCTTTGCTCGGGTAGACGACAAAATTTGCCCAACTTTATTATTTCCCGAAATATAAACGCAGCTTATATCCTTTCCCAAGGTCTAGTCTATTTTTGTACCATATTTCGTCAAAATCCAAACGGACTTTCATCCCCTATTTCATCCCAACACAGTTTGAAATTTCAAAAACCCCATATCAAATATTTATTTATTTCTTATCAAGTGCCTAAACACTAAGTTTCAGCGTTTATCTTCAACAATGACAAACTCCCAACCCTTTTTTTACAACAAAACATAGCTTATATTCTTTCCCAAGGTCTAGTCTATTTTTGTTCCAAATTTCATCAAAATCAGTTCCAGGGTTAAACTTGATAGCGTGACTTTGTTTGGACTTCTAAACGAACTTTCATCCCCTATTTCATCCCCACACAGGTCGAAATTTCAAAAACGCTTGAACAAATATTTATTTATTCCTTATCAAGTGCCTTAATATAAAGTTTCATGGTTTTATCTTGAAAAATGACGAACTCCCATACAAACTTTCAACCCCTTCACAACTATTTTTTTATCCTTTCTCAAGCTTTAGTCTATCCCAGTACCAAATTTCATTAAAATCGGTTGAGAGGTTTAGGCGTGAACGCGTAACAGACAGACAGACAGAGTTACTTTCGCATTATTTTATAATATTAGTAGGGATATTCTCATAAATATTTTCTTTCAGTGTGATTTTTTTTTTATTTAATTAAACGATTTTCTTGATGAGTATTTATTTTTTTGTTGTGGGCTGTTGCCAATGCCGTTAATTACATATTAGCATTGTGTTTATATTTGCTTGAAAGTACCTTTAAGATGGATTATTTTAATTAGGTACTCAGTAGATTATGTTGTGTGCAAGGGCCAAGTCACTCTATTTATTAGTAAATAATAAGTGAATAATGTAATATTGATCTGGTTACTATATAAAATGTTGTCAGCTAACCGACAAGGTATCATTTATGACGAAGTGGTTGGATAGCTGCTCCTATAGATAGATAGGTACTGAATTTGATTTTATTATTACTCTTCCATTTATTTTTCAACATTTATATTTTTACAACTTATAAAGCTACCGGTTGTCAGGGCTCCAAAGAGAGGAACCTCCTAACAATACCCGCCGTATCTAGGAGTACCGCGTATCACGCCCTTAACCCAGCTGCCTAACGAGAGCCTCCGCAGGTGTGAGTCGAGGCTCGTGGCTATTAAACCATTGGCGGTCACAACACTCACAACTATCGATACAATGACTGCCGAGTCAATATCCCACATGTCAACAATCTCATGAGCCAAGTCAAGATATTCAATTTGCTTATCTTTCTCGGCTTTCACGAGATTCTCGTCATGCGGAACACTGACATCAAAAATAATTGCACGGCGCTCTGGTCGATCTATTACCACTATATCAGGTTTATTGGCGATAATTGTCCTGTCAGTGATAATAGATCGGTCCCAGTACAAAGTAACACGACCATATTCGATAAATGGGTCGGGCACATACCTATAGTCACTTTCTAGTCTGAGCCTATAGTATGGCACCTCTGAGTCCACAAGAGAGTATTTAAGAGCAAGTTGCCGGTGGTTAATCCTAGCCACTAGGTTATGTCTGTGCAAGTATTCACCATTTGCAAGACCATTATTACATTTATTAGCTTCTTTATTTTTTAAAAAATGCTGTGATCACTTATGTGTAATGCAGTTACTAGTGGTCACGGTAATCAGATCAAGATATTTCTGTAATTTGATTAACACCTGGCTGCAATGTCATCATGGCCCCTTAGATGTCATTGCTTGCGGTGCGGTATCGTCATTGGTCGGGTCACTCCCTTCCCTCTAAAATGGCGAGGGGATGATGGCTGATCCGTGCGTTATACTCGTGATCAGGTGCTGCTTGTGGTGACTGGTCGACTATCGTGTCTTAAATATATATTTTTTTATTGTTATTTGTTTTATTTTCATTCACGTGTTGATTGAGTTGCCTTGTAGGTCCAAGATCTCATGCAGAGCATTATTATCAGTACCTACTAATGCAAATTGTAACGTTGTCTTTGGCTAATTATGTTTTAAATTCAAATGTATTGACTGTATTTTTTCTTTTTATTCTTGTAAAAAAATCGCTATTTAAATGTTAATGTGGGTACTATGTAGGTTAGTTTAAACTCGTATCAGATAATATAATATTAATAATAAAATATATTTTTTGGACAGTTTTTGAGTATTTCACATGACCTACGCCAATGTCCTGGTAATGTAACTAGTAGTGGTAGTGTAATGTGTAACTCTTTACTGAATCGACTCACAGTTCCGAAACATTTAGGTGTTCCAAAAGATTGAAACAGTAACAATGTTACAAATGTATCATTTGGATCCGGAACAGTACTTAGCTCTTTGTCTAGCGCGATCATATCGCTTACGTGTACCGTCCATTACTCTACTATTTTCTATTACACGTACTTATTTTATTTTTACTTTATTTATTTTGGAAAATTAACGGTTGTACATTACAAAATACAAAACAAAAACAGTTAAAATACAGCATGTTTGTTTCGACATTTCTTCTCAGAGGTTGTCAGGATCAGGAGAGGTGTAAGTGTGTAACGAATATATTAGTAATAGGTATAGATATTATGATACCAGCTGTATATTCATATTAGTGAATATGCATGTAGCGTAAACTTTAATAGTTTACACCATCGCATGTGTATGACAAGATGTATGAATGTGTCCGAAGCAAAAGAAGTATGCAAGAATCGTAGCAAATGGCGTTCTGTAGTTTCTGCCTACTCCTATGGGAAAAAGGCGTGAGTGTATGTATTTACACTATTGTTGTTTTGACGAGGACTTAGCACGAAATCGGTTGAGTTGAATTAGTGGTTTTCTGGTGGTTTGCGAGATCGATAGGTTTAGTGGTTTTCTGATTGACTACGAGGCCACATTTGGTGGTCAAAATAAAGTTGGCAACACTGTTGTCGATTTTAACTTTTACTCAGTGATTTTAGAGATGCGATTACGTCACATTTGTTCTAACGAATAGCGTTACGATTTATTATTTTAAATTTCGCTCAAATATTTACCACTCTTCAATCATTTATAATTCTTTAAAATTGTAAAAGTAATGATATACGTGGTTATAATTATATGGCTATAAAGATTTCAAAAGAAATCTGCATACATTTGAATCACATGCATATTCCCAACGCTTTCCTTTCACTGGGTACCTACCTACATACCTACCATATATTTTATTTACGTACCTTTTTGTGTAGAAACCTTCTCGAGCAATATTTATGCGTATTCCTTTAAACACGAAACTAATTCTGTTAGTCTGATACCTTTTACGCCTCATCCGCTGAATAGAATACGAGAAAATCTGGTCCATACCAGGTACACCAGGTTTTATAAGAAGTAAAATGGTTTCTGTCCCGAGGAGGGGAGGCGAGGACATAGGCTACCAGTCTCAAAGAATGAATAGTAAATCATTTTGGGACGCGAGCGAAACCACGGAAACTTTGTTATGGTTATTTGTGTGGGGACAGATTGCTTGCCACGGAGGCGCGGGAGGCGGCGCCCGCTGACAAGCGTGGCGCAGCGCGGCAGAGTGCCTCCTTCACGCTGAATCTATTCCGCGGCCGCCTAGAGCCCGCGCAGGTGTTCCCCTTCCCCGAGCCGCTCTCCGATGACCAGCGCCAGATGTTGCAGGAGCTCGTGCCGCCCGTCGAGAAATTCTTTCAGGAGGTACTGACATTATCTAGGTTAACGCATGCATTTTTTTTATTGATTTTTTGCGTTTGTACAATACCGTAAAAAATATACAAAATATTGATAATGAGCATTGAAAATATTTTTTTTCGATCAGATACGCCTTCATTTGGGCGCGTTTTGTGACGTCACTGTACCTACGCATCAACACCAATTGTATACAGAAAACATTGAAAATAGCCAATAGGGTTGAGCTGCACAATAACTGATGTATGCTTGCGGTCAGTTAGGGCAGGCCAAAAGCTCCTATGACTATTTATTCTAAAGGTTTATTCTTTATGGCTATTTATTCTACTGTTGCGTTTCGTACGGTGCCGGAGGCCCAATTTCTCCCTTAGTACCCTTCCTTCTCCTTTTCTCCTTCCCCTCCCTTCCTTCCTTAAATAGGCTCGGCAACGCATCTGCAACTCCTTTGGTTTTGCAGATGTCCATGGGCTGCGATGACTACTTACAAACAGGTAGCTCGCCTGCTCTTTTGCCGAGTTATCCCATAAAAAAAGGTTTATTTAGATACAGTGCACTACATTGTAAAACTCGTGTCTAATTATAGTACTACTATCTGGACGTTAAGTTAAGAGATCGTGATTCTCTGTTTGTTTCGGTATTTTTTCTTAGAGGTCCTCAGATACGAAATACTGACACCATCTATGTATTTAAAAGTAATACATTGACTTGTAAAAGTATCTTATAAAGATCTAATTTACAGAAATAACCTTAGAAGTATACATTACTAGCTTTCCGCCCGCAGCTTCGCCCGCGTGGACAACACGATTTTGACTGTTTAGCGGGAAATTGCAAATTGTCCTTACAGATATTGCCTTCCGCTTCTTTGCTCGGGTAGACCACATAAACGAAGCTTTATCCTTTCCCAAGGGCTAGTCTATTGTTAGTATTAATAATAATGATAATTGTTTTTTATAATGTATTTGTTAGAAGCCCTCGAAATTTGCAACACCTGAAAAAGGTGCTAAGCTGTACATAAATATGTTATACTTAAGAACCCTAAACCTTAGTATGCAAATAAATAGTTTGAGTTTGAGTCTATTTTTGTACCAAATTCCGTCAAAATCCAAACGGACTTTCATCCCCTATTTCATCCCCACACAGTTTGAAATTTTAAAAACCCCATAGATATCAAATATTTATTTATTTATTTATTATCAAGTGCCTAAACACAAAAGTTCAGCGTGTATCTTCGACAATGACAAACTCCCACACAATTTTTCATCCCTTATTACTCCCCCTTTTTTACATAAAACGTAGCTTATATACTTTCCCAAAGTCTAATCTATTTTTGTACCAAATTTCATCAAAATCGGTTCCGAGGTTGGGCTTCAAAGCGTGACTTTGTTTGGACTTCCATATGATGAACGTTCATTCCCTATTTCATCCCCACACAGGTCGAAATTTCAAAAACGCTAGAACAAATATTTATTTATTTCTTATGAAGTGCCTAAATTCAAAGTTTCATTGTTTTATCTTCAACATGACAAACTCTCATACAAATTTTCATCCCTTATTTCAACCCCTTTTTTACAACAAAAGTTACTTATATCCTTTCCCAAGGTCTCGTCTATTTTTGTTCCAAATTTCATCAAAATCGGTTCCGGGGTTAAACTTGAAAGCGTGACTTTGTTTGGACTTCTAAACGAACTTTCATCCCCTCACAGGTCGAAATTTCAAAAACGCTAGAACAAATATTTATTTATTTCTTATCAACTGCCTTAATATAAAGTTTCATGGTTTTATTTTGAAAAATGACGAACTCCCATACAAACTTTCAACCCCTATTTCAACCCCTTCCAAACTACTTTTTGCAATAAAAGGTAGCCTATGTCCTTTCTCAAGCTTTAGTCTATCCCAGTACCAAATTTTATCAAAATCGGTCGAGTGGTTTGGGCGTGAAAGCGTAACAGACAGACAGACAGACAAAAAGACAGACAAACAGAGTTACTTTCGCATTTATAATATTAGTAGGGATAGTAGGGATAATATATTATATAATAAGTATAGATATGTAGAAGATGTTGGGAATTTTCGGGTGATACGACAGGTGTTAAGAATGGTGGCTTTCTGAAGCATGTGGAGTCTGTAGGTGTCGGCAGTTTTACAAGTTTTTGTTAAAAGTTATTTTATAATGTAAGTAGGTATGTGTTTATGTAAGTTTTTTGTAGAGGTATGACACTAGACAGATTAACATGTTGTCAGGAACCTATGGAGTACTAGCTTTCCGCCCGCGGCTTCGCCCACGTGGTTTCTCGGCTTTTCTGTACTTATAATACTTGATGTGCTGGCCACCGTAGGTACTATACGATATCAGCCGCCGTAAAGTATAATAATACTTCTTCGCTTCGCTACATATATTATCTATGTACTATGCACAAACATAGTTAATTCAAAGTTCTCTCCAAAATAACTCAATGTAGATGGCGCAAGCATACCTACAGATATTTGTATATTTTAAACTGAAAAGTTACTAATCTTATATAGCCTGCATCTCAAAATACTTTCTTAGGGGATGCCTACGTCATAACATCTATCTGCATGCCAAATTTCAGCCCGATCCGTCCAGTGGTTTGGGCTGTGCGTTGATAGATCACTATGTCAGTCAGTCACGTCAGTCACCTTTGAGTTATTAAATTTAGATATATATTTAGATTACTGGCTAGTAGACTAAAGTTAAGATACAGCATTCTTTTTTGGGGTGGTAGCTATAATTGTAATAAATAATAATAATAAAAAAGGTACCTAAGTCACTTTGTCTAGTGTGATGAACTTATTACCCATCGGTGAATACCTACGTACGACTGCCTCACGTGGTCGGGTCGAGCAGTGTTTCCATAAACACTGCCATGGTTTTCTATGTAATTCCCAGAAGCAGCTTGCAGTCTGCATTAGTATTAGTGCCCGGTTAATGGCAATAGACTCGCCCCCTATTATATTGAACCTAAATTAAACATACAGGCGAAGTGTTGGTGTAAATTATTACACCTGTCCAACCATTCGGGGAATACAGAAGACGTGATGGTGTGGTAAATGCGTAACAAGTTAGTCTTGTCTGTCCAGTAGGACACTGTTCAGAGCGACTTGTTACCTTTAGGTAACAAATTCGGTACCTACCCATGGGTAACAGGTTTGTTGCTATCGCAGGCCTGACGGTAAAAGTCAGAGTCTAAAGGGCTCTAAATACAATTCAGGGATTACGATCTATGGGACCGGATCCGTGGATCGTTATCCCCTGAATTCGTTTAGTTTCAGTTAGTTAGTAAGGTAAGTTATAGTTAGAGTTGACATAAACCACAAGTACAAGTAGGTATAATACCGTTTATTACGACACGTCACAGAGTTAGTTAAAGTTTGATGCCAATCCGTGGCGTTCGCGATGGTTACGATTGGTCAACTAAAAGTAAATTAAATTATATTAAGTATCGACCACTAAAAGTAGGTCGCATTGTCAGCAATATAAACTAGCTGTACGTTACCCGTACAGTATCGGTTGCTGTTTGTATGGATGTTTTGGAGCTCAAACTTTGGTTTAACTCGCACTCGATCGTTATTACTTCTCGGTAACCTTACTATGCGACTATTTGACGAGCAGGTGAACGACCCTGCCAAGAATGACGCGGACTCGAAGATCGAAGAGAACACGCTGGCAGGGCTGTGGGAACTTGGTGCGTTCGGGCTGCAGGTTCCAGCCGAGCTAGGCGGGCTCGGCCTTTCCAACACGCAGTACGCGCGCCTCGTCGAGGTACGTGTGTGTGTGTGTCTATGTCTGTGCGCGTGTGTGTCTGTGCGCATGTGGGCTACTGACGCTCGGCTGTACTTGTAGGTGGTGGGTGCGCATGACCTGGGCGTGGGCATCACGCTGGGCGCACATCAGTCCATCGGCTTCAAGGGTATCCTGCTTTTCGGCACGCCAGAGCAGAAGTCCAAGTACCTGCCACGCGTGACGGGCGGTGAGTATGCCGCCTTCTGCCTCACGGAGCCCTCCTCCGGCTCCGACGCCGGCTCCATCAAGTAAGTGCTCGCTGACCTCGTCCTACAAATGCGTTACCATTTTTACAGTTCTGAAAAAGACATAAGCTGGACTAGGGCGAGTCTTACTTGCGCACCGAGACTTTGCACAAACTTGCTGCTTCATATATTATGAAAGCGTCGAACATTGTTCGGGCGAAAAGATAAGTCAATGCCAAGTTTAAAAAAAGAAAGAAAAAGACAGGTTCAATTATACTCCATTTGGTTAGGTACGGTCAGCAACGAAAGTGGCTGAACACCGGCAAGTTTTGAAAACAACACAGCACCAATACTTTTCAATAGATTCACTTACGAAAAAAATAATGGTCCAGTATGTAGAAACACGTAAATCAAATCAAATCATTTTATTTGCAATATAGGTAAGTACAAAATGATGTTACAGATTGAGGTTAGTAGGTATCTCTATATTTTGCCACAAAAAGGCGTGCAAATATTAAATACAATGTCAAAATATTCAGTGGAAAATGCCAATAAAATTACTTATATCAATATGATCTATCAGGAAATCATTAATTGTATAATAACATTTGTCAATCAAAAATTTATGCATACATTTTTTAAATTGCATTAAATTTAATTGTTTAATGTCATCTGGTAATTTATTGAAGATTTTTTGTGCCATGCAAAGAAAACTTTTACTTAGCAATGCTGTGCCGGCGCCGTACGCAATCTCAAGCTCTAGTTTATTTTTATCGCGTAGTTTTCTGTAGTGTCTTTTATGTGCAATATTGTATAGGTAAGTGTTTGTCCTAACAAAGACACTCACTTCATAGATGTACAAGGAAGGCAAAGTTAACAATTTTAAATGTTTAAAAAAAGGTTGGCAGCTTGTTGTGTCCAGGCCACATATGGCTCTGATGCATCTTTTCTGGGCTTTAAAGATCATTTCTTTCGAGACTGAATTTCCCCAGAATATTATACCATATCTCAGAATGGATACGACATTTCCATGGTAAGCACATAGGACTGATTCTCGATTAACTATTTTGGTTAGTTTATATAGAGCATAGGCTGATTTGTTCAGTTTTTTACAGATTTGATCTAAATGTATTTTCCACGATAATTGATTATCAATATTTATACCCAAGAATTTAATTACATTAATTGAATTAACATTTCGCCTTGATAATTTAAGCTGATGTCACTAATACTTATCTCTGATGGAAATGCATAATTTTGGTTGTTTGTAGGTTTAATTGTAAATTGTTTTCCGTTAGCCACTGAATTATCATATTTAATGTGTTATTTATTTCGAACTCATAGTTATTGAGATCATCACATTTTATTATCACAGTGCTGTCGTCAGCAAATAATACCATAGGGTGATTAACGTGTCTTGGGAGATCATTTATATAAATTAAGAACAACAATGGCCCTAAGATGCTAAATATGTTTTAAGCGTTTTGAAGATTTCATAGTGTTCAGCAACTTTCATTGCTGACTGTACTAAAGGTAAACAAATCATAAAAAAGGTTCTTATATAAGGCCATTTTTCATTTCGAAATAAAACGTCACCAAAATAAATTAATTAATAACTCAAAATCAAATTCTTCTTTTATATACTATCATATCTTACTACTTTGTTTAATATTAAATGGTAACTATTATTCTTCAGCTTGCAAACAATTTTAATTAATTGTTTGCAATCAAAATTTATAATTATATCCAAAAGTATTACAATGTGCCTACAAAAAAGAATCTAAAAATACAGATATTCAAAACATTTGCTGCGTAGTAGACTTTAGATAACTCGAAAAAATTGAGAAGTAGTACTGCAAGGAAGCGGAGCGAAATAATTAACCGATATTATACTTAGTCGGGTAACCAGACGCCATACGTAACAGTTTGTATTTACTTTACTTTCGTAAACTTTCGTTCGTTTTTAGGGTTCCGTAGCCAAATGGCAAAAAACGGAACCCTTATAGATTCGTCATGTCCGTCTGTCTGTCTGTCCGATCGTGTCACAGCCTTTTTTTTCGAAACTATAAGAAGTATGCTGTTGAAACTTGGTAAGCAGATGTATTCTATGAACCGCATTAAGATTTTAACACAAAAATAGAAAAAAAACAATAAATTTTGGGGGTTCCCCATACTTGGAACTGAAACTCAATTTTTTTTTTTCGTCAAACCCATACGTGTGGGGTATCTATGGATAGGTCTTCAAAAATGATATTGAGGTTAGTAATATCATTTTTTTCTAAACTGAATAGTTTGCGCGAGAAACACTTCCAAAGTGGTAAAATGTGTGTCCCCCCCACTGTAACTTCTAAAATAAGAGAACGATAAAACTGAAAAAAATATATGATGTACATTACCATGTAAACTTCCACCGAAAATTGGTTTGAACGAGATCTAGTAAATAGTTTTTTTTTAATACGTCATAAACTGGATATTTTGCTCGAGAGACACTTTCAAAGTGGTAAAATGTGTGTGTGTCCCCCTGTAACTTCTAAAATAAGAGGACGATAAAACTAAAAAAAATATATGATGTACATTACCATGTAAACTTCCACCGAAAATTGGTTTGAACGAGATCTAGTAAATAGTTTTTTTTTAATACGTCATAAACTGAATATTTTGCTCGAGAGACACTTTCAAAGTGGTAAAATGTGTGTCCCCCCACCCCTGTAACTTCTAAAATAAGAGGACGATAAAACTAAAAAAAAATATATGATGTAGATTACCATGTAAACTCCCACCGAAAATTGGTTTGGACGAGATCTAGTAAATAGTTTTTTTTTAATACGTCAAATCGTAATGATACGGAACCCTCCGTGCGCGAGTCCGACTCGCACTTGGCCGGTTTTTGTGTTTCTTTTGCCGCAAATTGTGTTAATTAGTTATTGTTCTGTTTGTTCGTTGTTTTTATTGATTGTTGGTGGTGTTGTTATTAATTTCACTCCCAATTCATATGATACCATTGTAATAAAAGGTTGAACAGCTCTGAACGCCGCCATTTTTGTTGTTTACCTTTAGTTATATACCTAACCAAATGGAGTATAGTCCATTTATTCTTTCTCAATTATTTTGCACAAGTACAGACACGGCTTTTCAACAGACTTATTCCTTGTATAAGTTCAAAGATCTGATCTGATGCGCCCAAATATACCATGGTGATCAAGTGGCAAAGTTAAGCACGGTTAACCCGTCTGTTGTGTTACAGGACGCGTGCAGTGCTGTCTCCGGATGGCCAGCACTTCGTCTTGAATGGCTCGAAGATCTGGATCAGCAACGGCGGCATCGCCGAGATCATGACCGTGTTCGCTCAGACGCCTATCGAAAAAGACGGGAAGACCGTCGATAAGGTAATACTTACGTATCCCTGTGCTTTTTGTGCGGCTTTGCACAGGGCTGTGCATAGTTTTGATACAATTTGCTGAGCTGTATCAGTTTCTAAGTCAAATATTTATTTGCTTACAAGTATGGTTACAAAAGGTGCTATACGAGTACATAATAATTGTTATCGTACATTCCTTCGTCACAAAGAAAAAAAACATGCGAACAACTACTTACACTAAATGGCAATACTTGTAATAATCTACAAAGTACAATGGCGAACTCCCGAAAAAATGTTTGTAGGCATTTTTTTGTTGCGTCTGCGCATGAAAAATATGTCAAAATATAGATTTTGTATTTCTGAACAATTTTTGTTTTCAGACCGAGATTATTGAAAGTCAGGAATTAAAGATATTCCAGTTTGAAGTATTCGATGTTAAGTTTAGACAACAAACAATTAAAACAAGTATGAGTGCAAATAAATAAATACCATGATCAGGTATATCCTATTCAGTATTTCTCTACTTTTTAAATATATTTACATAGTTTTTAAAGGCAAACTACTGCACATAAGTATTTTATATGCAAACAAAACGTAACAGTTTTCAGTGAGCCGATTGAAAGGTGACAGGTGACGGATGTCATCGTTTGTCGTCTTTGTTGCCATACTAGATTCAATTAGAGAATTATTATTACGATTTCATTTTATTTAGTTTTACAAGTAAAACGGTTGTCTGCTTAGCACAAAAATAATGTTGTCATTTTCGTATGAGGACAATAATTGAAGTATTTATATTGACGACATTTTAAATCTTCAAATGCAAATATCTCAGCTCCGATATCACTTGGACAAAAAAAAACATATTATGTGTGTTTACAACAGCACAACAAATTAAAACTATTGGCGGCCGTTGAAAAAAAAATATGACGCCACTATATCTTGTCCACCAGGTAAACCACTTTTTGACAGATGGATCTAGTCATTGCAGGAATTTAATAATGCGATTATCGATCCGATTTTTGACATTATTGACACTTTGATTACTGTCTAGTATTGATTATTATCGATTGTTTGGTTGTCGAATCAAAATGGTGCAACAACGACCAATAATAAATATGTATAATATTCATCTGATTGTATTAATTTGTATATAATATTCATTTTCCATCCATTTCTTTTCAAAAATATTGTTTAATTTATATTTTATTGATATTTGGTTGGATGTCATTTTCCGATACTGATCATTGTTCAAAATGATTGCAGCGAATACATTCGATTGAATCACTAGACACGGTAGAATGTGGTAGAACTTAATTTAATACGCTATAATATATTTTTTTTTTGAAAATCCGTTATTTTTATGGTATTATTATGTCTGCAAGAAATCATAATTTAGATAATTGAATAACATAAGGTAGATAATACATTTATTTTGTTACGCATTTCAAAGTTAACTT
>CAUEHA010000022.1:0-24085 GCA_958496365.1 Subacronicta megacephala
AACCTAACCTAACCTAACCTAACCTAACCTAACCTAACCTAACCTAACCTAACCTAACCTAACCTAACCTAACCTAACCTAACCTAACCTAACCTGAGCAAACCTAACCTGGGCAAACCTAACCTAAGCAAACCTAACCTGAGCAAACCTAACCTGAGCAAATTTAAATAAAATTTTGCGAAAATTGAAAATTTTGGTGTCTAGGAAACGTGGGGCGGTGCCCAGGTGACAGGTGTGATAAACCTGACCTAACCTAACCTAACCTAACCTGATCAAAATTTGTTTAGTTTTCCAAATTTACACAAAATTTCTATTCCTTTGGATACTACCTTGTCTGGAACCACTCCCGGCGTGCGTGTCCGGCGACCGCAACCTGAAAACAAACAAACAAAATAGTATTTTTGCTTGAAAATTCACCAAAACATATTCTACTATTCTACTGTTCCACTTTTCTACTATTCTACTATTCTACTATTCTACTATTCTACTATTCTACTATTCTACTATTCTACTATTCTACTATTCTACTATTCTACTATTCTACTATTCTACTATTCTACTATTCTACTATTCTACTATTCTACTATTCTACTATTCTACTATTCTACTATTCTACTATTCTACTATTCTACTATTCTACTATTCTACTATTCTACTATTCTACTATTCTACTATTCTACTATTCTACTATTCTACTATTCTACTATTCTACTATTCTACTATTCTACTATTCTACTATTCTACTATTCTACTATTCTACTATTCTACTATTCTACTATTCTACTATTCTACTATTCTACTATTCTACTATTCTACTATTCTACTATTCTACTATTCTACTATTCTACTATTCTACTATTCTACTATTCTACTATTCTACTATTCTACTATTCTACTATTCTACTATTCTACTATTCTACTATTCTACTATTCTACTATTCTACTATTCTACTGTTTTATAATTTTTCCTTTCTACAATTTTACAATTTAGTAGAATAGTACAAAAAAAAAATGGTAAAATTGTAGAATGGTAAAATTGTAGTGGTAAAATTGTAGAATAGTGGACAAACATACGTGTGACACATTGTAAAATTTTAAATTGTAAAATACAATTACAATTTTACAATTTTTCAATTTTTCAATTTTTCAATTTTACAATTTACAATTTTACAATTTTACAATTTTACAATTTTACAATTTTACAATTTTACAATTTTACAATTTTACAATTTTACAATTTTACAATTTTACAATTTTACAATTTTACAATTTTACAATTTTACAATTTTACAATTTTACAATTTTACAATTTTTCAATTTTTCAATTTTTCAATTTTTCAATTTTTCAATTTTTCAATTTTTCAATTTTTCAATTTAACAATTTTACAATTTTACAATTTTACAATTTTACAATTTTACAATTTTACAATTTTACAGTTTTATAATTTCACAATTTTACAATTTTACAATTTTACAATTCTACAACTTTACAATTTTACAATTTTAGAATTTAATAGAATAGTACAATAAAAAAATGGTAAAATTGTAGAATGTTAAAATTGTAGAATAGTGGACAAACATACGTGTGACACATTAAAGTCTGACACAATAAGTCTAACACACATAAGTCTGACACAATAAGTCTGACACAAATTATGTTTGCCCAGGTTAGGTTTGCTCAGGTTAGGTTTGCTCAGGTTAGGTTTGCTCAGGTTAGGTTTGCTTAGGTTAGGTTTGCCCAGGTTAGGTTTGCTCAGGTTAGGTTAGGTTAGGTTAGGTCAGGTTTATCACACCTGTCACCTGGGCACCACCCCACGTTTCCTGGACACCAAAATTTTCAATTTTCGCAAAATTTTATTTTCACCTTTTTCGACTTCGTAAAATATCAAAATTTGTTTAGTTTTCCAAATTTACACAAAATTTCTATTCCTTTGGATACTACCTTGTCTGGAACCACTCCCAGCGTGCGTGTCCGGCGACCGCAACCTGAAAACAAACAAACAAAATAGTATTTTTGCTTGAAAATTCACCAAAACATATTCTACTATTCTACTGTTCCACTTTTCTACTATTCTACTATTCTACTATTCTACTATTCTACTATTCTACTATTCTACTATTCTACTATTCTACTATTCTACTATTCTACTATTCTACTATTCTACTATTCTACTATTCTACTATTCTACTATTCTACTATTCTACTATTCTACTATTCTACTATTCTACTATTCTACTATTCTACTATTCTACTATTCTACTATTCTACTATTCTACTATTCTACTATTCTACTATTCTACTATTCTACTATTCTACTATTCTACTATTCTACTATTCTACTATTCTACTATTCTACTATTCTACTATTCTACTATTCTACTATTCTACTATTCTACTATTCTACTATTCTACTATTCTACTATTCTACTATTCTACTATTCTACTATTCTACTATTCTACTATTCTACTATTCTACTATTCTACTATTCTACTATTCTACTATTCTACTATTCTACTATTCTACTATTCTACTATTCTACTATTCTACTATTCTACTATTCTACTATTCTACTATTCTACTATTCTACTATTCTACTATTCTACTATTCTACTATTCTACTATTCTACTATTCTACTATTCTACTATCTACTATTCTACTATTCTACTATTCTACTTTTCTACTATTCTACTATTCTACTATTCTACTATTCTACTATTCTACTATTCTACTATTCTACTATTCTACTGTTTTATAATTTTACCATTCTACAATTTTACAATTTAGTAGAATAGTACAATAAAAAATGGTAAAATTGTAGAATGGTAAATTGTAGAATAGTGGACAAACATACGTGTGACACATTGTAAAATTTTGAATTATAAAATACAATTACATTTACAATTTTACATTTTTTCAATTTTTCAATTTTACAATTTTTCGATTTTACAATTTTACAATTTTTCAATTTTACAATTTTACAATTTTACAATTTACAATTTTACAATTTTACAATTTTACAATTTTACAATTTACAATTTTGACAATTTTACAATTTTACAATTTTACAATTTTACAATTTTTACAATTTTACAATTTTACAATTTACAATTTTACAATTTTACAATTTTACAATTTTACAATTTTACAATTTTTCAATTTTTCAATTTTTCAATTTTTCAATTTTTCAATTTTCAATTTTTCAATTTTTTCAATTTAACAATTTTACAATTTTACAATTTTACAATTTTACAATTTTACAATTTTACAATTTTACAATTTTACAATTTTACAATTTTACAATTTTACAATTTTACAATTTTACAATTTTACAATTTTACAATTTTACAATTTTACAATTTTACAATTTTACAATTTTACAATTTTACAATTTTACAATTTTACAATTTTACAATTTTACAATTTTACAATTTCACGTTTCCTGGACACCAAAATTTTCAATTTTCGCAAAATTTTATTTTCACCTTTTTCGACTTCGTAAAATATCAAAATTTGTTTAGTTTTCCAAATTTACACAAAATTTCTATTCCTTAGGATACTACCTTGTCTGGAACCACTCCCGGCGTGCGTGTCCGGCGACCGCGACCTGAAAACAAACAAACAAAATAGTATTTTTGCTTGAAAATTCACCAAAACATATTCTACTATTCTACTGTTCCACTTTTCTACTATTCTACTATTCTACTATTCTACTATTCTACTATTCTACTATTCTACTATTCTACTATTCTACTATTCTACTATTCTACTATTCTACTATTCTACTATTCTACTATTCTACTATTCTACTATTCTACTATTCTACTATTCTACTATTCTACTATTCTACTATTCTACTATTCTACTATTCTACTATTCTACTATTCTACTATTCTACTATTCTACTATTCTACTATTCTACTATTCTACTATTCTACTATTCTACTATTCTACTATTCTACTATTCTACTATTCTACTATTCTACTATTCTACTATTCTACTATTCTACTATTCTACTATTCTACTATTCTACTATTCTACTATTCTACTATTCTACTATTCTACTATTCTACTATTCTACTATTCTACTATTCTACTATTCTACTATTCTACTATTCTACTATTCTACTATTCTACTATTCTACTATTCTACTATTCTACTATTCTACTATTTTACAATTTTACAATTTTACAATTTTACAATTTTACAATTTTACAATTTTACAATTTTACAATTTTACAATTTTACAATTTTACAATTTTAGAATTTAATAGAATAGTACAATAAAAAAATGGTAAAATTGTAGAATGTTAAAATTGTAGAATAGTGGACAAACATACGTGTGACACATTAAAGTCTGACACAATAAGTCTAACACACATAAGTCTGACACAATAAGTCTGACACAAATTATGTTTGCCCAGGTTAGGTTTGCTCAGGTTAGGTTTGCTCAGGTTAGGTTTGCTCAGGTTAGGTTTGCTTAGGTTAGGTTTGCCCAGGTTAGGTTTGCTCAGGTTAGGTTAGGTTAGGTTAGGTCAGGTTTATCACACCTGTCACCTGGGCACCGCCCCACGTTTCCTGGACACCAAAATTTTCAATTTTCGCAAAATTTTTTTTTCACCTTTTTCGACTTCGTAAAATATCAAAATTTGTTTAGTTTTCCAAATTTACACAAAATTTCTATTCCTTTGGATACTACCTTGTCTGGAACCACTCCCGGCGTGCGTGTCCAGCGACCGCGACCTGAAAACAAACAAACAAAATAGTATTTTTGCTTGAAAATTCACCAAAACATATTCTTCTATTCTACTGTTCCACTATTCTACTATTCTTCTATTCTACTATTCTACTATTCTACTATTCTACTATTCTACTATTCTACTATTCTACTATTCTACTATTCTACTATTCTACTATTCTACTATTCTACTATTCTACTATTCTACTATTCTACTATTCTACTATTCTACTATTCTACTATTCTACTATTCTACTATTCTACTATTCTACTATTCTACTATTCTACTATTCTACTATTCTACTATTCTACTATTCTACTATTCTACTATTCTACTATTCTACTATTCTACTATTCTACTATTCTACTATTCTACTATTCTACTATTCTACTATTCTACTATTCTACTATTCTACTATTCTACTATTCTACTATTCTACTATTCTACTATTCTACTATTCTACTATTCTACTATTCTACTATTCTACTATTCTACTATTCTACTATTCTACTATTCTACTATTCTACTATTCTACTATTCTACTATTCTACTATTCTACTATTCTACTATTCTACTATTCTACTATTCTACTATTCTACTATTCTACTATTCTACTATTCTACTATTTTACAATTTTACAATTTTACAATTTTACAATTTTACAATTTTACAATTTTACAATTTTACAATTTTACAATTTTACAATTTTACAATTTTACAATTTTACAATTTTAGAATTTAATAGAATAGTACAATAAAAAAATGGTAAAATTGTAGAATGTTAAAATTGTAGAATAGTGGACAAACATACGTGTGACACATTAAAGTCTGACACAATAAGTCTAACACACATAAGTCTGACACAATAAGTCTGACACAAATTATGTTTGCCCAGGTTAGGTTTGCTCAGGTTAGGTTTGCTCAGGTTAGGTTTGCTCAGGTTAGGTTTGCTTAGGTTAGGTTTGCCCAGGTTAGGTTTGCTCAGGTTAGGTTAGGTTAGGTTAGGTCAGGTTTATCACACCTGTCACCTGGGCACCGCCCCACGTTTCCTGGACACCAAAATTTTCAATTTTCGCAAAATTTTATTTTCACCTTTTTCGACTTCGTAAAATATCAAAATTTGTTTAGTTTTCCAAATTTACACAAAATTTCTATTCCTTTGGATACTACCTTGTCTGGAACCACTCCCGGCGTGCGTGTCCAGCGACCGCGACCTGAAAACAAACAAACAAAATAGTATTTTTGCTTGAAAATTCACCAAAACATATTCTTCTATTCTACTGTTCCACTATTCTACTATTCTTCTATTCTACTATTCTACTATTCTACTATTCTACTATTCTACTATTCTACTATTCTACTATTCTACTATTCTACTATTCTACTATTCTACTATTCTACTATTCTACTATTCTACTATTCTACTATTCTACTATTCTACTATTCTACTATTCTACTATTCTACTATTCTACTATTCTACTATTCTACTATTCTACTATTCTACTATTCTACTATTCTACTATTCTACTATTCTACTATTCTACTATTCTACTATTCTACTATTCTACTATTCTACTATTCTACTATTCTACTATTCTACTATTCTACTATTCTACTATTCTACTATTCTACTATTCTACTATTCTACTATTCTACTATTCTACTATTCTACTATTCTACTATTCTACTATTCTACTATTCTACTATTCTACTATTCTACTATTCTACTATTCTACTATTCTACTATTCTACTATTCTACTATTCTACTATTCTACTATTCTACTATTCTACTATTCTACTATTCTACTATTCTACTATTCTACTATTCTACTATTCTACTATTCTACTATTCTACTATTCTACTATTCTACTATTCTACTATTCTACTATTCTACTATTCTACTATTCTACTATTCTACTATTCTACTATTCTACTATTCTACTATTCTACTATTCTACTATTCTACTATTCTACTATTCTACTATTCTACTATTCTACTATTCTACTATTCTACTATTCTACTATTCTACTATTCTACTATTCTACTATTCTACTATTCTACTATTCTACTATTCTACTATTCTACTATTCTACTATTCTACTATTCTACTTTACCGTATGTATGGTAATAAAACACGATTAGGATTTTAGATTATTTATTTCACAAAATACCCTAGCTATATATACAATTTTTATTTAAGGAGATGAGTGCGGTTACTACGTTAAATAACAAACGGACCAATCAGGAGTAAGTAATATTTTGCCTTAGCGCGCTGTGGTGATGCATATAGATACGTATGTATGTATGTATGCAGCTACGTTAATAGGACGCGACAACGCGCATGCGCCTCAGTGTTCTGATGCGCCCGCGGCGTGCGGTCATGTTTGCAGGTCAGGCGGTACACTGCTCCTCCCCAGCGAAGCGTACTGGCGGTCTTGATGCTCTGCCGGACCTCGTTGTGTAGGTGTCACGGTTAACGTTAGGTTCAGCTTCAGAATCCAGTAGGAACGCGGGTTTAAGTCGATCCACGGTGACATTCTTTGTTTGTTTTTCGAGTTGAATAGTGTAGGTTTTTTCATTACGTTGTAGCACTCGATAGGGTCCGTTGTATGTCGGTGTAAGCGGCGTACGAACAGCATCGTTTCGCATAAAAACATGCGTGCACGTGCGGAGATAACGGGGAATGTAGGTTGAACGGCGATCTGTGTTGATGTGTGCATTTTGCAGTTTTTTCATTGCGTTTGCAATCACATCTTCGAAATGCGACTGAGGTTGTCTATCTATCTTCACGCCCAACATCTCACCGGGTAGCCTGAGTGTTTGTCCGTATAATGCTTGCGCTGCTGATACGTTCGTGTCGTTTTTTATTGTTGCACGTAGGCCCAGCATGACAGTCGGTAGTTCGTATGTCCAGCTTGAATTTTGCAGTCGTGCTGTCAATGCTGTTTTCATTGAACGATGCCATCGTTCTATCATGCCGTTTGCTTGAGGGTGGTAAGCAGTCGTACGTGTTCGTTCAATTCCTAATCGCTTCATCAGGCTTCGAAACAGTTCGGATTCAAATTGTCGACCTTGGTCGGTAGTCAATCGTTCTGGGCATCCATAGCGAACAATCCAACCCTCATACACGGCGCGGGCGATTGTTTCGGCGGTGATGTCTACAACTGGGTATGCTTCGGGCCATCTTGTTGCTCTGTCGATCATTGTCACGCAATATCGTTTCCCATCTGATACAGGCAGTGGTCCAACGATGTCGATGTGAATATGACATAGACGGTCAGCTGACGGAAAGGTTTCTAGCGGCGAAACTGTATGTTTTTGTACTTTTGTTTGTTGACAGGCGATGCAACTTCGTGTCCAGTTGTTAATATCGGCATTCATGCTCGGCCAAAAAAATCGTTGCGCTATTAAATGTCTTGTGGCGCGAATGCCGGGATGACTCATCTCGTGAATAGCAGTAAACACTGTGCGTCGCAGCTTTGACGGGATGTATGGCCGTGCACTGTTTGTTGACATCTCACACAGTATTTTGTGATTTGAATCCAGTGATCCAGTGGCTTGAGGCGTTCAAATTGTAAGTTCTTGTTTCGCACAATGTTATCAATTTCGGTGTCATCTTGTTGTTGTTTTGATAGTTCGTCGTAGTCAATAGGTGATGGTAACGTAATTGTTTCTAGCCTAGACAAGGCGTCCGCTACCGTATTTTCTTCCCCGTCTATGTGTTTGATCTTGGATGTGAACTGGCTGATATAGTGAAGATATCTTGAACGTAGGGGCGTTTCCGTCTTACTATTGTCTCGCGTAAGTGCAAAGGTGAGAGGTTTGTGATCCGTGTAGACAGTTATTTCTCTTCCTTCAAAGAAACGTCGTAAATGTCGTACTGCCAAATATATTGCGAGCAGTTCACGATCGAAGGTGCTGTACTTTTTCTGAGCATCGTTGAGCTTCTTTGAGAAAAAAGCTAGGGGCTCCCATCTTCCACTGACGAACTGTTGCAGGGCGGCGCCGACACACGTATTGGATGCGTCACACATAAGGGATAATGACGCATGCGTAGACGGATGAGATAGTGTGACGGCATTTTTTATACTGTTCCTGCACGCTTCAAAGGCTTCTTTTTCGTCAGGCATTAGTTTTATTTTTGTTTTGTCGTGTTTTTTTGATGTGCGTAGGTATTTGTATAATTTTTCTTGAGTGTGGGCCGCATATGGAATGCTTTCTTTATAGAAGTTGACAATGCCGAGAAAGCGTCGAAGCTCTTGTATCGTTGTTGGTTCTGGATATGTCGTGATGATTTTGACACGTTCTTCAATGGGTTGAATTCCTTCTGTTGAAACGACGTAGCCCAGAAATTCCAGCTTTTCCTTGCCAAAAACGCACTTAGATACGTTTATTCGCAGGCCGTGCTCTTGTAATCTCCTGAATACTTCCTCTAGATGACTCCTATGAGTATCAGGATCTGGCGAAGCGAGGAGAAGATCATCGACAAATGGAAAAACGTAGTCCAGCTCGCCAAGTATATTATTCATATGTCGCTGGAATGTCTGCCCTGCATTGCGTAATCCAAAACACATCCTAGGGAATTCGAATAATCCGAAGGGTGTTATCACAGCAGTCTTCTCTATGTCTTCTTTTCGAATTTTTAGTTGATTGTAGGCCTTACGCAAATCGATTTTGGAGAATATGTTCATCCCTTGTAATCTGTAGGTGAAGTCGCGTAGTCGGGGAATCGGGTATCTATCTGGCTTCGTCACGGCGTTTAATTTTCTGTAGTCCCCGCAAGGTCTATATTCGCCATTCTTCTTTTGGACCAGGTGGAGAGGACTAGCCCATGGAGATTTGGATGGTTGACATATTCCTTGTTCAAGCATCGACTGGAATGTTTCTTTAGCTGCTTGGTACTTATGTGGTGGTAGCGGGCGGGCTCTGCAGTAAACGGGTGGACCTTTCGTTACTATATGGTGTTCTACTGCACTGTTGGTTGTGCTACTGAAGTTAGGAGACGTTATCTCGGTATATTTCTTCAGCAGGTCGCAGTATGGATCCTTGACGTTGAGCGTAAGTACTGTCGGCGTCGATGTGCTATTTGATAAACAACCGTTGATTGATAAGCCTGTCCTCTTGTCAATAAGTTTCTGGGCTCGTAGATCAACCAGGAGGTCATGGTGTTGCAGGAAGTCAGCACCAATGATGGGCCTTTTCACGTCAGCGACGATAAACCTCCATTTCAATGAACGACGTAAACCGAGGTTAAGGTCAAAATCACGTTCGCCGTATGTTCGTATTGGTGTGCCATTAGCTGCATACAGTAGAATATCAGATTCTGCAATGCCTTTCTTGCACGGAGGTACCACTGAAACATTGGCTCCAGTGTCGATCAGGAATCGTAGCTTGTTGGCGGTGTCATATACATATAGACGGTATGCAGATATATTGTTGATCTCGGGTCCCGTCGCAGCCAAGATCTCGGTTAGTTTTCCTGCCGTTTGGTAAAGTTGCATGGAGATCTGCAGTTGCGTGCGTTCTCGCCGAATCGTGTGTGGTAATAACAAGCGCCGCTTGGCTTTGGCTCATATTTATAAGGTCGCCCGCCAGAGCGCGAGCGAGACTGCGAACGTGAGCGAGTGAAACGGTGTGATGCCCTCGCCTGCTGCACTTTGAGTTCGGCGATCTCCTTCGTCAGTAACATTACGGCTTTGCGGAGGTCATGATCACCGTGCGATTGTCGTTCTCGTGCGTTCGTTGCATTTTTTTTGGTATGATCTTGACAGGTGCAGGTACATATGGAGTTATTTTCTGTGGCTTGATCGTGCATTTTATCGGCCATTGCAGCGAGTGCATCGAGTGAAGATTGTTCGCTAACTGCCAGGACTGATCGTGTTGATGTTGGCAGACGCTGTAACCACAACACTTGAAGAGTAGAATCTGGTATTTTCTCGTGAGCAGGTTCTCTCATACGCCGAAGTAATTGTGATGGCTTTTGGTCGCCCAACTCCATATCATTCAAGAGCTTGTGAAGTTGTTTTGTTTCCGATTCTTCGTACACGGAAAGCAACCTCTTTTTGGCATCCTCGTATCTTCCAGCACGTGATTTAGACATAATAATGTCGCTAATTTGTTCGACGTCCAGTTTTTCTAAATGCGCCACCATGAGACTAAATTTGGCTTCATCGTTGGGCTTCTGCGGGTTGACGACCGTCTCGAATTGCCCAAACCATAGGTTCGGTTTATCGCGCCAAAATGTAGGAATGCGAGCCTTCACTGAGATGGTTTCAATTTCTTCGGACTCCATTCTACGATCGGGGTCACCACTTTACCGTATGTATAGTAATAAAACACGATTAGGATTTTAGATTATTTATTTCACAAAATACCCTAGCTATATATACAATTTTTATTTAAGGAGATGAGTGCGGTTACTACGTTAAATAACAAACGGACCAATCAGGAGTAAGTAATATTTTGCCTTAGCGCGCTGTGGTGATGCATATAGATACGTATGTATGTATGTATGCAGCTACGTTAATAGGACGCGACAACGCGCATGCGCCTCAGTGTTCTGATGCGCCCGCGGCGTGCGGTCATGTTTGCAGGTCAGGCGGTACACTACTATTCTACTATTCTACTATTCTACTATTCTACTATTCTACTATTCTACTATTCTACTATTCTACTATTCTACTATTCTACTATTCTACTATTCTACTATTCTACTATTCTACTATTCTACTATTCTACTATTCTACTATTCTACTATTCTACTATTCTACTATTCTACTATTCTACTATTCTACTATTCTACTATTCTACTATTCTACTATTCTACTATTCTACTATTCTACTATTCTACTATTCTACTATTCTACTATTCTACTATTCTACTATTCTACTATTCTACTATTCTACTATTCCACTGTTTTATAATTTTACCATTCTACAATTTTACAATTTAGTAGAATAGTACAATAAAAAATGGTAAAATTGTAGAATGGTAAAATTGTAGAATAGTGGACAAACATACGTGTGACACATTGTAAAATTTTGAATTGTAAAATACAATTACATTTACAATTTTACAATTTTACAATTTTACCATTTTACAATTTACAATTTTACAATTTTACAATTTTACAATTTTACAATTTTACAATTTTACAATTTTACAATTTTACTGTTTTACAATTTTACAATTCTACAATTTTACAATTTTACAATTTTACAATTTTACAATTTTACAATTTTACAATTTTACAATTTTACAATTTTACAATTTTACAATTTTACAATTTTACAATTTTACAATTTTACAATTTTACAATTTTACAATTTTACAATTTTACAATTTTACAATTTTACAATTTTACAATTTCACAATTTTACAATTTTACAATTTTACAATTTTACAATTTTACAATTTTACAATTTTACAATTTTACAATTTTACAATTTTTCAATTTTACAATTTTACAATTTTACAATTTTACAATTTTACAATTTTACAATTTTTCAATTTTACAATTTTACAATTTTACAATTTTACAATTTTACAATTTCACAATTTTACAATTTTACAATTTTACAATTTTACAATTTTACAATTTTACAATTTTACAATTTTACAATTTTACAATTTTACAATTTTACAATTTTACAATTTTACAATTTTACAATTTTACAATTTTACAATTTTACAATTTTACAATTTTACAATTTTACAATTTTACAATTTTACAATTTTACCATTTTACAATTATACAATGTCTATGGTGTCTCTCTATGGTCGTGAGTGATATTGTTGACACCTGTCACTGTCAAAAGAAGCGCCAAAAACCAAGACGATTTTTTCTTACTTGTAATGCTACCTATTAATGAGCAATTAATAAAAACTGTTATTTTTCGTAAATCAGTTGTTTTAAAATTAAGCATCACGCTATACTGAACATTGGTCATCTTCGAGCCAAATCCCGACTTCGCCAGCGTTGAAGTATTTTCGACAAAAGGAATTTCGACGCATTCAAATTGAAGCCGTGCCAGACTGCCGGTCCCAGCCATCACACGAGGTGGGAAGCCGTGGTACTGCTGAAGACCAAGAAGAAACACAGACAGAGGAAGTTGTTGCTAGAGGAAAACAAGCGCTATCGCCAGTCCGTTTTCGCGTCACCGCAGCAATAGTTGGTGAGACGGGCCAGCCAGGTTACCCCTCCAAAACTCCTTATCTGTGTGCTAAAACCGTGTTTCGTTATAGGTTCGTCGTTACATCATTACAAATCTACAACGCGAATTGTTACAACAAGTAAGTGTGCTTAAGTCCTGCCGCTGCAAGCAGACAAAATTGTAAGTACTTGCTCCTCTTCTTACTTGCCGCCAATATGTCGAGAAGTGATCTCACTTTACCTAAATCGCCGGTTATGGATCCAACTGCGCAATTAATCAAAGAATTAATTAGACAAAGAGGTACCTTAAAGGGTAGGTTAACTAAACTTGCTAGCTACATTAACTCTTTTGAACATGTACCCATAGATCAAACAAAGCGTTGTGAAATAAATTTAAGAATCCAGGGGGCTCCTACCTTGTTATCTGAGTTCAACCAAATACAAATAAAACTAGATGGAGTACTTCCTGAATCAGACATGGATGAGCAGCTAAATGAGAGGGAATTGTTTGAGAATAGGTATTATAGTATTCTAGCTCAGGCAAACTGCATGTTAGATAATGACTCCGCACCACAAAGCACATATAGTCATCGCGCAGTAAAGTTACCAACAATTAACTTACCTACCTTTGATGGTTCTTATGACCAGTGGCTCGAGTTTAAGAATACTTATCTGTCTCTAGTGCACACTGCAAAAAACATTAATAATATCCAAAAGTTCCATTATCTCAAATCATCGTTAAAAGGCCCTGCTGAATTAGTTATTAATTCATTAGAATTCACCGCAGAAAACTACTCTGTTGCCTGGGAACTACTTATGAATAGATATAATAATAGTAGGTTACTTGTACACAATAATGTGAAAGCATTATTTACCATTCCACATATGACTAATGAGTCTCCCACATCATTGCGCAAATTAATTGATGTGGTTCTTAAAAACTTAAGGTCACTGAAGTTATTGGGTGAACCTACCGAATATTGGGACACATTGGTTGTCTACATGATAGTGTCTAAGCTAGATCCCACAACAGAAAGGGAATGGGAAAAGTATAGAAGTGATATTGTATTAAACAAAAATAATAACAAGGATAGCAGTGCACAAGTTAAAGTTGATGATTTATTACAGTTTTTAAAGTCAAGGGCGGACATGTTGGAAACTTTACAAGTTGCGCGCAACAAACAAGTGCATGAAGTCAAGAAAATTACTAAGCCTTCACATAATACTCCACGCCTTCATTGTAATTTAACATATAATAAAAATGATAAATATGTAAAAGGTTTGTGCCCGCTGTGTAATGAAAGTCATCCATTATACTCATGTCAGAAATTTCTAAATTTAACAATTGATGATAGGATTGGTTTTGTAACTAAAAACAAATTATGTGAGAATTGTTTACGTCCTAGACACACTGCTGACTCTTGTAGATTTGGCCCTTGTAGAAAGTGTGAAGCAAAACACAACACTTTAATTCACCGTGACCAACACTTGACTGATGGTAGTCCAACATCACTCCCTCTGGCACCCGAGCTAGGTGCTACTGTGGGTGACACAAATAAAAACACACCAGTCCAAACCTACTCAACACAAGTGAATACCACAGAAGTACAATGTTTGCAAACAACTCATCAGCAACCTGTGTTGCTATCTACTGCGCTGGTAAATATAAATTATAAGTTAGATAAAACTTTAACTTGCCGTGTTTTGCTAGATAGTGGGAGTCAATGCTGTTTTATACGAAAGTCTATATGCGACCAAATTGATGCGCCATTAATACAGTCCACTCACAAAGTTCAGGGAATAGGTAATTCTATTGCACAGAGTATTGAAACTTGTCAAATTACAATTCATTCACTAACTGAAGATTATACTACATGTTTGCAATGTTTAGTTTTGCCACAAATTACACCAACTTTTCCTTCTATACCTGTTAACTTTACAAAATTAAATATTCCTGGTCAGATAACGCTAGCTGATCCGTCATACCTAGACAGTCATACTATAGATATATTGATAGGTGCCGACATCTTTTGGGACCTTCTATGTGATGGTCGAATTCGCCTCAATACTGGGCCCGTCCTACAGAACACAAGGTTAGGGTGGATCATATCCGGGCCTATTAATAATGTTGGATGTCGAAGTAATGTTGTTTTCTGTAATCACTCACAGACAATTGACGCACAACTGCAGAAGTTCTGGGAACTGGAAGAGGTGCCTTCCTCTCATGTGGTTTCAGAAAATGAAAAGGCATGTGAGATCCATTTTGTGACAAATACTAAGCGTGACCCACAGGGTCGATTTATAGTTTCAATTCCGTTTCAAGAACCACTTAGCATGTTAGGTGAATCATACTCACAAGCACTTAGGCGTTTTGTAGCACTTGAGAAAAGACTGGCTCGTTCACCTACTTCTTACCAATTGTATAGAGATTTCATGGATGAATATATAAAGTTGGGTCACATGGAGCGCATACAAAACTATAGTGATGTACACTATTTCATGCCCCACTTTTGTGTATTCAATGAAAATAGCACAACAACAAAACTACGTGTTGTTTTCGATGCCAGTGCAAAGTCATCCACAAATAAATCATTAAATGATCTGCAAATGGTCGGGCCACCTATACAGGGTGATTTATTTGCAATATTGTTACGATTTCGCGAACCCACTTACGTAGCTTGTGCTGACATCGAAAAGATGTACAGGCAAGTCTCGGTTACTGAGAGTCAACGTGACCTTCAATTAATTTTATGGCGTAGTGACCCAATGTCTCCACTCCAGATATATAGATTAAATACAGTTACCTACGGCACTGCGTCAGCGCCATTTCTGAGTGTTAGGTGTTTGCATCAAGTAGGTTTTGAATGTGATATTCAGGATGTGACGCGAGTTATAACACAAGATTTCTATGTAGACGACATGATTACGGGGTCAAATGATAAAACGGATTTACTAAAGTTATGTGAAAAAACGGCTAACGTTCTAGCTTTGGGTTGTTTTCCACTACGCAAGTGGACGTTTAATTTCAATCACGGTGGGTCTTCAATACCCTATGACAACTCGAAAGACTTATCGTTAGGTGAGCAAACGCAATCTAAAACGCTAGGGTTAAGTTGGATAAATTCAACTGACGAACTGAACTATCAGTCTAAAATTCAGTTGCCGTCTCACATATTAACAAAACGCGTAATTTTGTCAGTAATTTCTCAAATTTTTGATCCTCTTGGCCTACTAAGCGCAACTATTATTACAGTTAAAATTTTACTACAAAAGCTATGGCTATTAAAGGTTGATTGGGACACACAACTACCCGAAGAAGTCACAAATGTATTTGACAAATTTGTAAACGAGTTAAGTGAACTTAGCACTTTAAGGATACCGCGTCACACGTTTTCTAGATTATATGTACGTTCAGAATTGCACGTATTTACGGACGCCTCGCAACAGGCTTATGGTGCATGTGCCTATGTACGCACTATTACTATGAACGGTACTGTCACCGTCAGGCTGTTGTGTGCCAAAGGAAAAGTTGCTCCGCTTAAACCCTTAACAATTCCAAGGCTAGAGTTGTGCGGTGCTTTGACGGGAGCTAAGCTTTGCGTCAAGATAGTTTCCTCCCTACGTTGTAAATTTGACAAAGTCACGCTATGGACAGACTCAACGATAGTCATAGGGTGGTTACGCATGTCACCTCATCAACTTAAAACGTACGTGCAGAATCGCGTAGTTGAAGTTCAAGAGTTAACACGTGATTATATTTGGAAACATGTAGGTACTCACGATAATCCAGCGGACCTAGTATCAAAAGGTGTAGGTCTCAAAGTGCTACGCAACATAGACTTATGGTGGAAAGGACCATGTTTCCTTCATGAACTCAATGTTATTTCGGATTCCACTCAATCACACATACTCAATCAGTCTGAGAATCTACCAGAAGTTAAGATCGCAAATGTAATAAATTCAGTGTCATATGATTGTCCTAATACGTCACTATTCCCATTTTCCAGGTTCTCCCAGTTCAACCGCATGCAACGCACTATGGCGTACGTGCAGCGCTTTCTATATAACACGCGTAAGTCCAAACGCACTGAAAAGCGCATAGGTGGCTTGAATGTGGATGAACTGCGGGAAGCTGTAAGTACTCTTGCTTTGTTATCACAACGAGAGTCTTTACCTGAATACGAATCGCTATCGTCTAATAAAGCTTTAGGTAAGAGTAACTTAAACAAGTTAAACGTTTTTATGGATGACAGCAAATTAATTAGAGTCGGGGGACGTTTATCAAATGTGTCTCAATTTAACTACAATAAAAGACATCCTATTCTTTTGTCTTCTAGACACCATTTTACGTATTTACTGTTCCGCCACGAGCATAAACAACTTATGCACGCGGCGCCTCAATTATTATTATTTACGATTCGGGAATCATGGTGGCCACTTGGTGGTAGAAATCTCGCTAAGAAGATTGTCCATGAATGTGTAGTGTGCACACGATTACGCGGTAAAACATTAACGCCAATTATGGGCAACCTACCAGCCGAACGGTTGTCAATCAGTTTTCCATTCGCGTGTAGTGGAGTTGATTACTTTGGGCCAGTGTCCATATTGAACCGAAAAGGTAAAGGTGCAAAATTAATAAAATCTTACGTTTGTTTATTCGTGTGCTTCGCGACCCGAGCAGTCCATCTTGAGTTAGTTAGTGATTTATCGACTGATGCATATCTATTGTCACTCAAACGATTTATATCTCGTCGGGGCAAACCTGAACAGATATTTTCAGATAACGGTAGGAACTTTACCGGATTAATGTCAGAGTTCGCAAATTTTTTGAATAATTGCGCAGATAATATAAAAGAATTTGCAATCAATAACAGTATCAAATTTAGTTTTATACCACCATATTCTCCACATTTTGGCGGTTTGTGGGAGGCAGGAGTTAAGTCCTGCAAACATCACATTAGACGGGTAGTGGGTAACGCTAACTTTACATTTGAGGAGTACACCACGGTTTTGGCACAAGTGGAAGCGATCCTAAATTCCCGTCCTCTATCTCCTATATCCTGTGATCCTAATGATTACTCTCCCCTCACCCCTGCACATTTTCTGGTTGGCCGTCCACTTACAACGCCAGCTTGCGAGGACTACACCGACGTACCACTTCATCGTCTGTCACGCTACCAGCGAGTTGAGCAAGTCCGCCAACATTTTTGGACCAGGTGGTCCAAGGAATATGTATCGGAGCTTCAGACCAGATGCAAGTGGACAAAACAAGGCGACACCCTCGAAGAGAATACACTTGTTTTGATAAAAGACAGCAATACTCCACCGTTGAAGTGGCCCTTGGGTCGAGTAATCAAGACGTATCCTGGGAACGATGGTGTGTCCAGGGTGGCAGATATCCGGACGTCGTCTGGGACCATCGTGAAGCGCGCATTTTCACGTCTATGTCCGCTACCAGTATCCATGGATGCAGTACCAGCTGCAGAATAATTGGAAGTGCAATACTTCCAAGGCCGGGGGCATGTCTATGGTGTCTCTCTATGGTCGTGAGTGATATTGTTGACACCTGTCACTGTCAAAAGAAGCGCCAAAAACCAAGACGATTTTTTCTTACTTGTAATGCTACCTATTAATGAGCAATTAATAAAAACTGTTATTTTTCGTAAATCAGTTGTTTTAAAATTAAGCATCACGCTATACTGAACATACAATTTTACAATTTTACAATTTTACAATTTTACAATTTTACAATTTTACAATTTTACTGTTTTACAATTTTACAATTTTACAATTTTACAATTTTACAATTTTACAATTTTACAATTTTAGAATTTAATAGAATAGTACAATAAAAAAATGGTAAAATTGTAGAATGTTAAAATTGTAGAATAGTGGACAAACATACGTGTGACACATTAAAGTCTGACACAATAAGTCTAACACACATAAGTTTGACACAATAAGTCTGACAAAAATTATGTATGCCCAGGTTAGGTTTGCTCAGGTTAGGTTTGTAAGGATTGTAAATGTATTTTACAATTTTACAATTTTACTGTTTTACAATTTTACAATTTTACAATTTTACAATTTTACAATTTTACAATTTTACAATTTTACAATTTTACAATTTTACAATTTTACAATTTTACAATTTTACAATTTTACGATTTTACAATTTTACAATTTTACAATTTTACAATTTTACTGTTTTACAATTTTACAATTTTACAATTTTACAATTTTACAATTTTACAATTTTACAATTTTACAATTTTAGAATTTAATAGAATAGTACAATAAAAAAATGGTAAAATTGTAGAATGTTAAAATTGTAGAATAGTGGACAAACATACGTGTGACACATTAAAGTCTGACACAATAAGTCTAACACACATAAGTTTGACACAATAAGTCTGACAAAAATTATGTATGCCCAGGTTAGGTTTGCTCAGGTTAGGTTTGCTCAGGTTAGGTTTGCTTAGGTTAGGTTTGCCCAGGTTAGGTTTGCTCAGGTTAGGTTAGGTTAGGTTAGGTTAGGTCAGGTTTATCACACCTGTCACCTGGGCACCGCCCCACGTTTCCTGGACACCAAAATTTTCAATTTTCGCAAAATTTTATTTTCACCTTTTTCGACTTCGTAAAATATCAAAATTTGTTTAGTTTTCCAAATTTACACAAAATTTATATTCCTTTGGATACTACCTTGTCTGGAACCACTCCCGGCGTGCGTGTCCGGCGACCGCGACCTGAAAACAAACAAACAAAATAGTATTTTTGCTTGAAAATTCACCAAAACATATTCTAATATTCTACTGTTCCACTTTTCTACTATTCTACTATTCTACTATTCTACTATTCTACTATTCTACTATTCTACTATTCTACTATTCTACTATTCTACTATTCTACTATTCTACTATTCTACTATTCTACTATTCTACTATTCTACTATTCTACTATTCTTTTTTTCTACTATTCTACTATTCTACTATTCTACTATTCTACTATTCTACTATTCTACTATTCTACTATTCTACTATTCTACTATTCTACTATTCTACTATTCTACTATTCTACTATTCTACTATTCTACTATTCTACTATTCTACTATTCTACTATTCTACTATTCTACTATTCTACTATTCTACTATTCTACTATTCTACTATTCTACTATTCTACTATTCTACTATTCTACTATTCTACTATTCTACTATTCTACTATTCTACTATTCTACTATTCTACTATTCTACTATTCTACTATTCTACTGTTTTATAATTTTACCTTTCTACAATTTTACAATTTAGTAGAATAGTACAATAAAAAAATGGTAAAATTGTAGAATGGTAAAATTGTAGAATAGTGGACAAACATACGTGTGACACATTGTAAAATTTTAAATTGTAAATGTATTTTACAATTTTACTGTTTTACAATTTTACAATTTTACAATTTTACAATTTTACAATTTTACAATTTTACAATTTTACAATTTTACAATTTTACAATTTTACAATTTTACAATTTTACAATTTTACGATTTTACAATTTTACAATTTTACAATTTTACAATTTTACAATTTTACAATTTTACAATTTTAGAATTTAATAGAATAGTACAATAAAAAAATGGTAAAATTGTAGAATGTTAAAATTGTAGAATAGTGGACAAACATACGTGTGACACATTAAAGTCTGACACAATAAGTCTAACACACATAAGTTTGACACAATAAGTCTGACACAGATTATGTATGCCCAGGTTAGGTTTGCTCAGGTTAGGTTTGCTCAGGTTAGGTTTGCTTAGGTTAGGTTTGCCCAGGTTAGGTTTGCTCAGGTTAGGTTAGGTTAGGTTAGGTCAGGTTTATCACACCTGTCACCTGGGCACCGCCCCACGTTTCCTGGACACCAAAATTTTCAATTTTCGCAAAATTTTATTTTCACCTTTTTCGACTTCGTAAAATATCAAAATTTGTTTAGTTTTCCAAATTTACACAAAATTTCTATTCCTTTGGATACTACCTTGTCTGGAACCACTCCCGGCGTGCGTGTCCGGCGACCGCGACCTGAAAACAAACAAACAAAATAGTATTTTTGCTTGAAAATTCACCAAAACATATTCTAATATTCTACTGTTCCACTTTTCTACTATTCTACTATTCTACTATTCTACTATTCTACTATTCTACTATTCTACTATTCTACTATTCTACTATTCTACTATTCTACTATTCTACTATTCTACTATTCTACTATTCTACTATTCTACTATTCTACTATTCTACTATTCTACTGTTTTATAATTTTACCTTTCTACAATTTTACAATTTAGTAGAATAGTACAATAAAAAAATGGTAAAATTGTAGAATGGTAAAATTGTAGAATGGTAAAATTGTAGAATGGTAAAATTGTAGAATAGTGGACAAACATACGTGTGACACATTGTAAAATTTTAAATTGTAAATGTATTTTACAATTTTACAATTTTACAATTTTACAATTTTACAATTTTACAATTTTACAATTTTACAATTTTACAATTTTACAATTTTACAATTTTACAATTTTACAATTTTACAATTTTACAATTTTTCAATTTTACAATTTTTCAATTTTACAATTTTACAATTTTACAATTTTACAATTTTACAATTTTACAATTTTACAATTTTACAATTTTACAATTTTACAATTTTACAATTTTACAATTTTACAATTTTACAATTTTACAATTTTACAATTTTACAATTTTACAATTTTACAATTATACAATTTTACAATTTTACAATTTTACAATTTTACAATTTTACAATTTTACAATTTTACAATTTTACAATTTTAGAATTTTACAATTTTAGAATTTAATAGAATAGTACAATAAAAAAATGGTAAAATTGTAGAATGTTAAAATTGTAGAATAGTGGACAAACATACGTGTGACACATTAAAGTCTGACACAATAAGTCTAACACACATAAGTTTGACACAATAAGTCTGACACAGATTATGTATGCCCAGGTTAGGTTTGCTCAGGTTAGGTTTGCTCAGGTTAGGTTTGCTTAGGTTAGGTTTGCCCAGGTTAGGTTTGCTCAGGTTAGGTTAGGTTAGGTTAGGTCAGGTTTATCACACCTGTCACCTGGGCACCGCCCCACGTTTCCTGGACACCAAAATTTTCAATTTTCGCAAAATTTTATTTTCACCTTTTTCGACTTCGTAAAATATCAAAATTTGTTTAGTTTTCCAAATTTACACAAAATTTCTATTCCTTTGGATACTACCTTGTCTGGAACCACTCCCGGCGTGCGTGTCCGGCGACCGCGACCTGAAAACAAACAAACAAAATAGTATTTTTGCTTGAAAATTCACCAAAACATATTCTAATATTCTACTGTTCCACTTTTCTACTATTCTACTATTCTACTATTCTACTATTCTACTATTCTACTATTCTACTATTCTACTATTCTACTATTCTACTATTCTACTATTCTACTATTCTACTATTCTACTATTCTACTATTCTACTATTCTACTATTCTTCTATTCTACTATTCTACTATTCTACTATTCTACTATTCTACTATTCTACTATTCTTTTATTCTACTATTCTACTATTCTACTATTCTACTATTCTCCTATTCAACTATTCTACTATTCTACTATTCTACTATTCTACTATTCTACTATTCTACTATTCTACTATTCAACTATTCTACTATTCTACTATTCTACTATTCTACTATTCTACTATTCTACTATTCTACTATTCTACTATTCTACTATTCTACTATTCTACTATTCTACTATTCTACTATTCTACTATTCTACTATTCTACTATTCTACTATTCTACTATTCTACTATTCTACTATTCTACTATTCTACTATTCTACTATTCTACTATTCTACTATTCTACTATTCTACTATTCTACTATTCTACTATTCTACTATTCTACTATTCTACTATTCTACTATTCTACTATTCTACTATTCTACTATTCTACTATTCTACTATTCTACTATTCTACTATTCTACTATTCTACTATTCTACTATTCTACTATTCTACTATTCTACTATTCTACTATTCTACTATTCTACTATTCTACTATTCTACTATTCTACTATTCTACTATTCTACTATTCTACTATTCTACTATTCTACTATTCTACTATTCTATTCTACTATTCTACTATTCTACTATTCTACTGTTTTATAATTTTACCTTTCTACAATTTTACAATTTAGTAGAATAGTACAATAAAAAAATGGTAAAATTGTAGAATGGTAAAATTGTAGAATGGTAAAATTGTAGAATAGTGGACAAACATACGTGTGACACATTGTAAAATTTTAAATTGTAAATGTATTTTACAATTTTACAATTTTACAAATTTACAATTTTACAATTTTACAATTTTACAATTTTACAATTTTACAATTTTACAATTTAACAATTTTACAACTTTAGAATTCTACAATTTTAGAATTTAATAGAATAGTACAATAAAAAAATGGTAAAATTGTAGAATGTTAAAGTTGTAGAATAGTGGACAAACATACGTGTGACACATTAAAGTCTGACACAATAAGTCTAACACACATAAGTCTGACACAATAAGTCTGACACACATTATGTTTGCCCAGGTTAGGTTTGCTCAGGTTAGGTTTGCTCAGGTTAGGTTTGCCCAGGTTAGGTTTGCTCAGGTTAGGTTAGGTTAGGTTAGGTAAAAACATATTCTAATATTCTAATATTCTACTGTTCCACTTTTCTACTATTCTACTATTCTACTATTCTACTATTCTACTATTCTACTATTCTACTATTCTACTATTCTACTATTCTACTATTCTACTATTCTACTATTCTACTATTCTACTATTCTACTATTCTACTATTCTACTATTCTACTATTCTACTATTCTACTATTCTACTATTCTACTATTCTACTATTCTACTATTCTACTATTCTACTATTCTACTATTCTACTATTCTACTATTCTACTATTCTACTATTCTACTATTCTACTATTCTACTATTCTACTATTCTACTATTCTACTATTCTACTATTCTACTATTCTACTATTCTACTATTCTACTATTCTACTATTCTACTATTCTACTATTCTACTATTCTACTATTCTACTATTCTACTATTCTACTATTCTACTATTCTAC
>CAUEHA010000023.1:0-57500 GCA_958496365.1 Subacronicta megacephala
ATCACCAGTCGGGGGCCGCGGACGAATTTATAGTTCCCGTAGCCCCCGACGCAGGTGCGAGAGGGAACACCGTGTGGTTTTAGTCGGTAGGTCACCCACTCTGGGTGGAGTCCGACACGCCCCGTCGCCTCCCCGGGCGGCGGATGTCCATGAGGATTTCCACACGCACAAAAAAAAAAAAAAATAGGTTTTTTTTTTTTTTTTTTTTTTTTTTTTTTTTTTTTTTTTTTTTTTTTTTTTTTTTTTTTTATACTAGCTCCGCTAACAAAACGGTGGCGCCTTTTCGAAGCCTGTTTCTCTTTCATTCCAGTTCTCACTTTTATGCCTCTCGTACTTCCATTCCTCATACTGTATCTTTCTTGCTTTCATCTCCTTTCAGTCTCATAGGTGGGATTCCCATTTTTTCTAATCCTAATCTTGACTATCTATTTGACTTTTAGTACTTAGGTTTCTTATGGGGAAATGATTATTACTCTCAAATTTATTGTTTTACAGTTATACAATTTTGTTATTGCTACATTTAATGCTATTTTACATACTTAATGCTATTCTTATATCTATTTCTATACACATTTTACTCTCTTATATTACTGCTATTTAATATACTTAATTCTACTTATTTCTATGTTGACATTGAAATATCTTAATATTTTATGGAACATAGATTATTATACCGATTTATTCCTTTCTATTACTTTTTCTGCGATTTTAATGCAGTAATTTATAAGTTTTTGCCTTTGTTTACCACTCATCACCTCCCATATATTTTCCTTAGTTATTTTGACCTTTAGTTCCTGCTCCAGGTTGTACCGCTCTGAATCGTATACAGGACAGTCAACGAGTATGTGTGGGATGGTCTCACCTACATCGGGGTCGCAGATGCAGGATGGGCTCTCCTTGCACTTGAAGCGATTCAAATACCCGGAGAACCCACCATGCCCTGTTAATACCTGCGTGAGCACGCCCGTTGGCTGCACCTGTCTTACAATACGGAAGGCAGCTACTGCGTCAGGAAGGAACATTTTCGTCACCGAGGCAGTCTCGCCAGACACATATCTCCGATTCCATTCATCGAGTGATCCCATGCGGATCTGGCTTCTGATGAATGAAATCGGACATCGGTCATAGTCCGGCTTCCTCCGTGACGACAATGCTGCCTCCTTGGCCAGCTCGTCCGCACGCTCATTCCCCGGCAGGCCCGCGTGGGCCTTTATCCAAAACAAAGACACAGCTTTGCTTTGGTCCGAGGCCTGAGCCAAGTTGGCTCGTGCGCGGACCGCCAGGGGATGGAGAGAGCTACAGTTTGCAAGCGTCTGCAATGCGGACATTGAGTCACTGTACAAACCATAGCTCACCTCATTGCGCCTGAGGATCACGTCCGTTGCTTTGCAAATGGCCAAGAGTTCCGCCTGATAGACTGTGCAGTACGCGGCGAGGCAAAGCTTGAGGTTCTTGACTTCGCCTTCATTATCCCATATGGATAATGCGGCTCCGACCTTCCCCTCAATCATGCTCTTCGCGTTGGCGTCGCCCCCTATTAGCAATCTACCGGTGGCCACTTCATTTTTGATCTGGGTCAGCTGGTCCAGGTATGGCCCTATGGGTTGGTCTGGCTCAAAGTAGTAGGAAACCACTGCGATTTCCCAGGCTTTGGTCCGGATCCCCACCACAACGATGTTGTTTGTGGTGAGTTTCGGGTAGGGGATGACGTCCAAGTCATCGTCAAAGACGGCGATTGCCGCTTTCACCCTCCCACTTCCATCAACCTCGCACTGGTAGAGTCTCGCACCACGGTAGCTCCTCATACTCCTCGCTCCTCCCACATACGGCTCCTGGATCAGTGCCCATGCGATCTTACATTCACTGGCCTCTAGGAAGAGTTCGGTGGTTGCCAGTTCCTTTCTTTGTAAGTTTGCCTGGGCCACTCGGTATGGTCTTGCATCTTTTGGCGCTGGAGTATTTCTTGGGACAACTTTAGCAGTACGCCACTGCTGTTCTCGCTATCTCGTCCCATTTTTGCCTGACCGCGCACTCGTCGCTAAAGGCATTATGGGCCGTTTTTGCGAGTTTTGCGTGCGTACAATTGCAACACGTCGGAGCTGTGTCTGCCAGCCAGTCCGCACAGTCCTTTTTAAGGTGCGGGCCACCGCAATGACTGCACCTCTCAACGGTCTCTGTGCACAGGCGTCGGCTGTGCCCATATCCCAGGCACAATGAGCATTGTACCAGTGGGCTCTGGTCTTCTGCCTTGATGCGCTGGAGGTCTATATACGCGTAGCCTCTTTCCGTTGTCCTCTTCCATATGCTGGGAGAGGTGCTAAGCACTATGTGCCCGGTGTGTGGGTTCCTGGCTCTTTTCCTATACTTTATTTCTAACCTGTCTGCCTCACCGTTGAGGCCGTGGAAAACCTCCGGGTTTTGGTTTCTGAATGCCTTAAGGACGTCCTCGTCGGTGTTAACCAACAGAACGTCCCTCAGGATCAGCAACGGATCCCTGTTTTTCACTTCCTCCACGGTGAGGTCAGTTCTGTTCCTTTTCAGTCTGTCCTTCACTTTGTCCCTGTCGCCCTCTGTTTTAAAACTCATTATAACTTTCCTGTTTTTGGCCTTCCTTACTTTTTCTACTTTTATCCACTCGTCTTTCGCATTTACAGCCTCTCTGATCTTATTCAGGACCTCTTCACTCGTCTCTTTCTCGTCCTCTGCTGTCACAGCTATGGAATGGAGAACAGTGTTTCTGGGTGAAGGTCTTTCAGGCTGGCTTGCCACTACGCTAGCGAAGGAGATTTTCTCCATGTTTTCCTGGCTAGTGCGTAGTGTCTCCTTAAGACTGTCCATTTTCTCGCTGTTCTCAGCTAGTCTCCTTCCATGCTCTTCCAGCACTTTTTTGAGGGACTCTATTTCCGACTCTCCGTCCACCTGTACCGAGCAGTGAACAGGGGCGGGTGGGATCGTGATGTTTTCCTCTCCTGCTATCTTTTGAGCTGTTGTTGCGGGAAGGGCTCTCCCGCCTTCCGCCTCTGCCTCTTTGACCAGAGCATAAAGTCTGTCGACTTGGTTTTTCACGTCCTCCTTTATCTCCTTCTTGGTGTTTTTGGAGTTGGTCAGTTGCAGTTTCACCCTAAGAAGACACGCTCTGGCTTCGGCGATCCTTGCATTTTTCACTTGCGGCTTTAAGGCCGGTGGACTCTCGATCTCTGTGGCAGGTCTTTTCGTCACGGTTGTAGAGTTGACGTTTGGCTTAGGTTCATTGACCGCCTTTTTGACCGGAGTGGTCGAGTTCCTTTTTTCGCCTAACCCCGCCTCCCATTCACCCACACTCCTTCTAACACTCTGCTGGGTGGAGGGTCCAGCCTCCTCACTGGTGTTTCGTGGACTCTTGTTTGGCGGGTTTGCCGTCGTGGTTGCCCTTTTCACGGGTGTGCGAATGCCCATCATTTTAAAAGGTATAATTTATGTCGGAGCTAGTACTGGGCCAACAGGGTATGTAAATGGTACCCTGGGCTTGTGTGACAAAAAAGTGTATATAATATGTAAAGTGTATATAGAAACAAATAAAACAAACACACAGTAATAATAGAATAGATTATAAAATTTTAAAAACTAGTAAAAAATATTGTCAAAGATTTCGATGAATCTTGTCAGTCTGTTCTTACTAATTCTTTTCTGTTTCAGGTGGTGATGTGGTCGACGTACGCAGCCGGGAGGACAACGGGCGTGCCCTAGCAGGATCCACGTGCAGGTAAGTAAGTGTGTGAGTGTGTGTGTTATTGTATGTTTCCCAAGTGTAGGACTCTACTCCCGCTCTAGGTTGCTGCGTGAGACTGGGTGTGCAGTTTAGACTGCTGTAGGGGGTAGGTGATGGGCGGTATCAAAGGCTTTGTTCAGAAAGAATAAACAATCGCATACAAAACACAGAACACAAGACACGAATAATTATAACAACAGAAAAGATTATCAGTGTATACAGAGTAAAATAAATTAGTAGAGTTTTACAAGGATTTCACCCTGCAGGTTACCTTATTTCTAAGTTCCAGATGTAAATCTGGTGTCGGAACACTTTCAAGGTCAATTCAAGTAGTACCTAATATAATAACCTTTTTAAAGGAAGTCTAAAATTTTACGACTCTATGTAGAGCCCGTTTGATACGCCAGCCGAACAGAGCCCACCGAGACCGTTCCAACGACCCCAAACTCGGGGTACCTAGCCCCAGTGGTTTTGAAGCAATCGAGGTGCAAAAATACTGGTTACGACCCAATGTGGCCACCCAAATATGGTTACACCGCGATTATTTCACGACCACTGCACCGAATTTCCCCGTGCTTGGGCTCGCCTGCACGTGCCCGACACGACCCAGCCGGCTACAGTGGTTTCAGGCTGAAAAATTTTCAGGCGCTGAAAATTCCCGAAAACCACCAGGGCGGGCAGAGAGCGACCCGCCGATGACCCCAGAGAAAATCCGAGACTTCTACGACCTCTGGTTTAGAAGTTATCAGGCCCCGAAAAATGATCTGACAGTTCGAGAACTGTCAAATCCAAATTTCAAACCTGTATAACTTTCCTTACAGTTGACGTAGAACACTCGAGTTTGGGTTCACTCGGCTTGGCTCGCTCCGCTCCGTCGCGCAAAGTGATCTTCAGGCTCCTGAAAATTCTTGGCGCCGATCCGCCTGAAAACAGGTTTGCCCGACAGAGGAAGCCCCCCCGATCACAGCTGTGAAATCCGCAGCTCTCTGCGACCACTAACCCCAGAGATACGTCGGCTCAAAGTTTTCCAAAATGGCCGCCGAGCTGTCAAATGCCAACTTTAATTGGCCGTAACTCTGCAGCCGTTTGTCCCAGAGAAACGCGGTTTCGAATACCGTGACCGGCTTGACCTCCACTATCCGCCAAGTACGGTTTCAGCGCGAAAAATTTTCAGGCTCTGAAAACGCCTGAAAACCTATTCAGCTAAAAGACAAGATCAGGCCACACAACATTGAAAAAATCCGGAGTTTCTGTGACCAACGGTTCCACTGCTATAATAATTTAAAAATTGTAACCAACAAAACCAAAATGGCGGGTTTGGGCCAAAATCCACAGTTCTTAGTGTTTTTAACCCAACTTTGGGCTTCACTGAGGTCGAATAAAGGGTTTGGACCCAAATCCACCACAAAAATATAATATTTACTATTATTTTAGAATTTATTAAGGAAAAACACAAAAAATTGAATAACTTCGTGACCGCTAACCACAAAAATCCGAAAAAAAATACACAAAATAGCCTAAAATATTGTCTATCTAAAACTATAAAATAAAAAATTTTTTGAAAAGATTTTCAGTGAAAATTTCAGGTTTTCAAAAAATTATGGATTTTTAATTACTGTCTTAAAACTATTTATTCTAAAAATCCACCAACCATAGGATGTCTTCTTTCTGCAAGCGCGCAAAAGATAGCAGTTGCAGAATGTCGATTTTCCTCTTCGTTTTTCCGCAATTTGACGCCGAATTTTCACTTTTTGAAGTGCTGCCAAAAATCAGCCGACAGCTGGAAAATTCTGCTGATTGCTGGAATATATCTTGAATATGATGTCCTTCTTGCTCCCAAAATTTGGTTGCGCTCGCTCGTCTGGTTTCAATTTTCAGCACCACGTGGTTTTTGGTTTTTCGTCAATTTCATGAAAACCGAAAGGGTTTCAGGGTCGGTGGTGCTGACGAAAGTTGCTTGGTGGTGTTCCCCTCCGATTCCAATGTCAAGGGTGGTTGTGGTGTGTCTCCTGCTCTTCTGGTAGGCGCTGAGAGGTTCTATCTTTGGAAACTAACCTCAAAAAAGGCAGTTTTTGTCTTCCAGCACTGAAAACACTGCAATCCAATATGAACTGACACTTTCAGCACACAGGGCACACTGTTCCACGCACGCCGATACCAAATTTGTTAAAATCGGTTAACTTTTAACCACTTTAATCGATTTTTTAATACGGAGCAATGCGGTTTTGCGACTTATCTCCACGTGAGCCGGGGGGGAACTGGGTTAGGTTAGGTTAGGTTTTTTTTTTTTTTTTAATAGTTTGACTCGTTACCTCTAGCATGACCAGAGCCTTTGTTTTGCAATTTGTTATATTTTTTATGATGTGAGAGTGTTAGAGTGATAAGAGTGATTTTTATATAAGTGTTTAGTTGTTTACAATGATAATGTAAATACGATAATATTTTTATGTTGTGTAAATTTCTGCAATGGTATTTTAAATGGTTTAAAATAGAGACATAATTGATTTCCATGTTATGAAAATGTTCTGCATTAGCGATGTGAATATGATTTCAAAATAGATGGGCTTAATAGTTTTGTGTTATGAAACTCTTCCGCAGTGATAGTAAATGATTTAAATAGATAGGCATAATTGTTTTTTTATGTAATGAAAGTTTTCTGCAACGATGTTAGTGATTTTACAATACTTAGATAGGAATAATATATTTTTAAGTTATGAAAGTTCTCTGCGATGACGAAGTAATTTTACAATAGATAGGTAGGCGTAATTGTTTTTTATGTTGTGTAAATTTCTATGCAATAACAATAACAATGTAAGTATGGTTTAAAGTAGATAGGCTTAGTATTTTTTATGTTTTGAAAGTTCTTTGCATCGATGTAAATGATTTTAAAATACAGAGGCATTATATTTTGTACAGTAGTTATATTTAATGATTTAAGATAGGTAGTTTTTATAATTGTTAATTTTTATCTTTTGATTTAAACATAAGCGTATATATTTAATATATATCTTTGTTTTATTTCTTTCTATGGCTTTAATTAGATTTATTTTGCAATATTTTGTTACTTTATTTATTTTACTGTCATACTTTTCTTTTCCTTGCAGGTGCAGCCTTTCTACTTTGGATCGTCGGACTGGAGCTGTGTTTCCGATGCTGCGTCCTCTGATGGCAATCCGCTTTTCCATCTCAGTGAGCTCGTCGGACCGCCACGGCATGGTGAGTATCTTTCTAATGCTTTCCTGTATAATTTTAGCCAGTTTCACATGAAACTGGCTCCAATTAGCTTTTCTAACATTAGATGTGTTGCCGCTGCGGTCCGTGGCTAAACGGCTTCTTCTGAGGTTCGTTTGCATGGAATGGTGTTGGTGGGTGCTCTTCGGGACAACTTTAGCAATATGCTATGGTTGCCCGTGCTAATGCATCCCATTTTTCCCGGATTGGGCACTGACCACTGAAAGCGTTGTGGTCAGATTTCTCGTGCCTGGCTCGGACGCAGTTTTTGCACTTGGGCAGCTCACCTGTCGCCACATCTGGGCAATCCTTCCTTAAGTGCGGGCCACCACAGTGACTGCACAGATCGGCCGGTTCCGTACACAACCGCCTTCCGTGTCCGTACCCTAGGCATCGGGTACACTGCACTAGGGGCGATTGGTCCTCGACGCGAACTGTCTGCAGGTCTATCCGCAATGTCCCTGCTTCAATGGATCTCCTCCAGATGATGGGAGAAACACTCAGCACTACGTTGTTATTGTGGGGGTTACGTGATCTCCGGCGGTATCTTATTGTGACCCTATTTTCCTCGTCGCCGACGTCGCAGAAAACCTCCCGATTCTGGTTCCTGAGGGCCCTGAGAATTTCCTCATCGCTGTGGACCTTCAGGACGTCCCTCAGGACCAGAAGCGGGTCCTTATTCTTCATTTCCTCGACGACGAGGTGGTCACCCGCGGCTTCTATCCTCTCCCTTATCTTCCGCCTTTCTTCTTGCGTTTTGCAGCCCATTATGATTTTCCTGTCTTTGGCTTTTCTCACTCTTTCCACTCTTACCCAACCCTCCTTTGCGTCCACCACCCTTCTTATCCTCTCCAGCACCTCCTCCCCAGTCTCCTGCTCATCCGTAGAGGAGACGACCACGGAATGCAGCGCGGTCCTTCCTGGGGTCTGCCTTTTCGGTGGACCCGCCGCTACATTCGCATAGGTGGCCGTCTTTTCCAACATTTCTCCCTGCCTCTCCATCGCTTGGCGCAGCTGCTCCATCTTCTCGCTGCTCTCCTTCACCAGCGCGCTGTGCTCCGCTAGTGAAGCGAGCAACGAGTCAACCTCCGGGAGGCTCCTGGGGGCCTCTGGCAGAGGTGTTGCCTTAACGGCCTCCATCCCTGCCGTCTCAACTCCTTTCGCTTTATCAGCAGCCGCCGCCTCTTCCTTCACCAGCTGGTACAGCCGTTCCACCGATTGGGTGATCCCGGCTTTCAAATCCGCCCTCAAATTGCGCGAGTCGCCAAGGTGCGACTTCGCGCGCAGAAGGCAGTTGCGGGCCTCGGTCACCCGATCGGCGGGTTTACTCGGCTGCAGCTGGCTCGTACCCGGTGACGCCGCTGCGGTCTCGGTGGAAGCTCGGCGCGCTACAGCCTTGCTATCTGCCTGAGTTGCTGCGCGCCGATTAGACTTCTGAGTGGCCGTCACCGCTGGGGCTGCTTTCTTGGGTGATTTAGCGGCGGCTGACGGGAGGGGCTGGGATACCGCCATTCTCCCATCTTCCCACTCTCCAATGCTTCGCCTCACATTAGAGGCTTGAGTTGAAGCACTGGGAGGGGAGACATCCTTCTCGAAGGTGACAGAGAGTGCAGCATTCGACGGAGAGACATGGGGAACTGTGGGGGCTTTCTTAGCTGGGGTTCTTGAGAGGAACATGCTGGACGAGTGGGACAATAAATGAATTAAATCAATAAATTAAATAATATACTGATGCAATAAAAATATAAAATGTACTGATCCCTGTAAAGGGGGGATCCGTTAAATAAAATTTTCAATAATAATTAGTATAAATAAAAATAAAATTTTTGGGCCTCAATAGAGGTAACCGAGTGCAAATAAAATACAATAAAATAATAATGTACTGATCCCTGTAAAGGGGGGATCTGTCAGCAATAATTGTCAATAATCAGTATAAATAAAATAAAAATAAAATCGTGGGCCTCAATAGAGGTAGCCGAGTACAAATTTGCCAAAAAGCATTTGTCTAAAAACACATAAAAATAATTGTCGGCTATATTGGTCGAAAATAATTATAATAAATAAATAGTAAAATCGTAGGCCTCAAGAGAGGTATCTGTGTACTAATTTGCTAAAAAGCGTTGTCTATAAATACGAATAAAGTTAAGGTGTCAGTTATGATTTCCGGCTCTGTTTAGAGCCTGTCGCTGGATCGTATTCTCTACTCCGTACTAACACTCGAAAACAAGTGAAATACGTGTCAAAAATGTAGTCAGAAGCCAGAAAAAATTTATACCTATTTTGAGTCCACCTAGCCAAGCCCCAAGAGGGTGGGTGGGCGGGCAATTTTTTAAAATTTTCCTGCGAGTTATGCCCACTTGTGGGGTACCGGCGGATGCGGGACGCCGAGCGCTACAAGACTATGCTGGAATATGGGGTGGGTGGGGTAGAAAATTTGGAAGAAAAATCTAATAAACAATATTTTGGTGAATTTTCAAGCAAAAATACTAATTTGTTTGTTTGTTTTCAGGTCGCGGTCGCCGGGACGCACGCCGGGAGTGGTTCCAGACAAGGTAGTATCCAGAGGAATAAAAATTTTGTGTAAATTTAGAAGACTGAACAAATTTTGATATTTTACCAAGTCGAAAAAGATGAAAATAAAATTTTGCGAAAATTGAAAATTTTGGTGTCCAGGAAACGTGGGGCGGTGCCCGGATGACAGGTGTAATAAAATAATGCAGAAAAAACGCTGAAAACCGTGTCAAGATTAAGTATTTAGTTTAAAAATAAACCTCGTTGTACTGAATATATCGAGGTATAAGGTAACCTCGGTGTGACAATAGTGTGACAATTTAAAAATATGGTGTGGGATGGGTAAAGTTAAAGGTGCCAATTTTTAAAATTTTCCTGCGAGTTATGCCCACTTGTGGGGTACCGGCGGATGCGGGACGCCGAGCGCTACAAGACTATGCTGGAATATGGGGTGGGTGGGGTAGAAAATTTGGAAGAAAAATCTAATAAACAATATTTTGGTGAATTTTCAAGCAAAAATACTAATTTGTTTGTTTGTTTTCAGGTCGCGGTCGCCGGGACGCACGCCGGGAGTGGTTCCAGACAAGGTAGTATCCAGAGGAATAAAAATTTTGTGTAAATTTAGAAGACTGAACAAATTTTGATATTTTACCAAGTCGAAAAAGATGAAAATAAAATTTTGCGAAAATTGAAAATTTTGGTGTCCAGGAAACGTGGGGCGGTGCCCGGATGACAGGTGTAATAAAATAATGCAGAAAAAACGCTGAAAACCGTGTCAAGATTAAGTATTTAGTTTAAAAATAAACCTCGTTGTACTGAATATATCGAGGTATAAGGTAACCTCGGTGTGACAATAGTGTGACAATTTAAAAATATGGTGTGGGATGGGTAAAGTTAAAGGTGCCAATTTTTAAAATTTTCCTGCGAGTTATGCCCACTTGTGGGGTACCGGCGGATGCGGGACGCCGAGCGCTACAAGACTATGCTGGAATATGGGGTGGGTGGGGTAGAAAATTTGGAAGAAAAATCTAATAAACAATATTTTGGTGAATTTTCAAGCAAAAATACTAATTTGTTTGTTTGTTTTCAGGTCGCGGTCGCCGGGACGCACGCCGGGAGTGGTTCCAGACAAGGTAGTATCCAGAGGAATAAAAATTTTGTGTAAATTTAGAAGACTGAACAAATTTTGATATTTTACCAAGTCGAAAAAGATGAAAATAAAATTTTGCGAAAATTGAAAATTTTGGTGTCCAGGAAACGTGGGGCGGTGCCCGGATGACAGGTGTAATAAAATAATGCAGAAAAAACGCTGAAAACCGTGTCAAGATTAAGTATTTAGTTTAAAAATAAACCTCGTTGTACTGAATATATCGAGGTATAAGGTAACCTCGGTGTGACAATAGTGTGACAATTTAAAAATATGGTGTGGGATGGGTAAAGTTAAAGGTGCCAATTTTTAAAATTTTCCTGCGAGTTATGCCCACTTGTGGGGTACCGGCGGATGCGGGACGCCGAGCGCTACAAGACTATGCTGGAATATGGGGTGGGTGGGGTAGAAAATTTGGAAGAAAAATCTAATAAACAATATTTTGGTGAATTTTCAAGCAAAAATACTAATTTGTTTGTTTGTTTTCAGGTCGCGGTCGCCGGGACGCACGCCGGGAGTGGTTCCAGACAAGGTAGTATCCAGAGGAATAAAAATTTTGTGTAAATTTAGAAGACTGAACAAATTTTGATATTTTACCAAGTCGAAAAAGATGAAAATAAAATTTTGCGAAAATTGAAAATTTTGGTGTCCAGGAAACGTGGGGCGGTGCCCGGATGACAGGTGTAATAAAATAATGCAGAAAAAACGCTGAAAACCGTGTCAAGATTAAGTATTTAGTTTAAAAATAAACCTCGTTGTACTGAATATATCGAGGTATAAGGTAACCTCGGTGTGACAATAGTGTGACAATTTAAAAATATGGTGTGGGATGGGTAAAGTTAAAGGTGCCAATTTTTAAAATTTTCCTGCGAGTTATGCCCACTTGTGGGGTACCGGCGGATGCGGGACGCCGAGCGCTACAAGACTATGCTGGAATATGGGGTGGGTGGGGTAGAAAATTTGGAAGAAAAATCTAATAAACAATATTTTGGTGAATTTTCAAGCAAAAATACTAATTTGTTTGTTTGTTTTCAGGTCGCGGTCGCCGGGACGCACGCCGGGAGTGGTTCCAGACAAGGTAGTATCCAGAGGAATAAAAATTTTGTGTAAATTTAGAAGACTGAACAAATTTTGATATTTTACCAAGTCGAAAAAGATGAAAATAAAATTTTGCGAAAATTGAAAATTTTGGTGTCCAGGAAACGTGGGGCGGTGCCCGGATGACAGGTGTAATAAAATAATGCAGAAAAAACGCTGAAAACCGTGTCAAGATTAAGTATTTAGTTTAAAAATAAACCTCGTTGTACTGAATATATCGAGGTATAAGGTAACCTCGGTGTGACAATAGTGTGACAATTTAAAAATATGGTGTGGGATGGGTAAAGTTAAAGGTGCCAATTTTTAAAATTTTCCTGCGAGTTATGCCCACTTGTGGGGTACCGGCGGATGCGGGACGCCGAGCGCTACAAGACTATGCTGGAATATGGGGTGGGTGGGGTAGAAAATTTGGAAGAAAAATCTAATAAACAATATTTTGGTGAATTTTCAAGCAAAAATACTAATTTGTTTGTTTGTTTTCAGGTCGCGGTCGCCGGGACGCACGCCGGGAGTGGTTCCAGACAAGGTAGTATCCAGAGGAATAAAAATTTTGTGTAAATTTAGAAGACTGAACAAATTTTGATATTTTACCAAGTCGAAAAAGATGAAAATAAAATTTTGCGAAAATTGAAAATTTTGGTGTCCAGGAAACGTGGGGCGGTGCCCGGATGACAGGTGTAATAAAATAATGCAGAAAAAACGCTGAAAACCGTGTCAAGATTAAGTATTTAGTTTAAAAATAAACCTCGTTGTACTGAATATATCGAGGTATAAGGTAACCTCGGTGTGACAATAGTGTGACAATTTAAAAATATGGTGTGGGATGGGTAAAGTTAAAGGTGCCAATTTTTAAAATTTTCCTGCGAGTTATGCCCACTTGTGGGGTACCGGCGGATGCGGGACGCCGAGCGCTACAAGACTATGCTGGAATATGGGGTGGGTGGGGTAGAAAATTTGGAAGAAAAATCTAATAAACAATATTTTGGTGAATTTTCAAGCAAAAATACTAATTTGTTTGTTTGTTTTCAGGTCGCGGTCGCCGGGACGCACGCCGGGAGTGGTTCCAGACAAGGTAGTATCCAGAGGAATAAAAATTTTGTGTAAATTTAGAAGACTGAACAAATTTTGATATTTTACCAAGTCGAAAAAGATGAAAATAAAATTTTGCGAAAATTGAAAATTTTGGTGTCCAGGAAACGTGGGGCGGTGCCCGGATGACAGGTGTAATAAAATAATGCAGAAAAAACGCTGAAAACCGTGTCAAGATTAAGTATTTAGTTTAAAAATAAACCTCGTTGTACTGAATATATCGAGGTATAAGGTAACCTCGGTGTGACAATAGTGTGACAATTTAAAAATATGGTGTGGGATGGGTAAAGTTAAAGGTGCCAATTTTTAAAATTTTCCTGCGAGTTATGCCCACTTGTGGGGTACCGGCGGATGCGGGACGCCGAGCGCTACAAGACTATGCTGGAATATGGGGTGGGTGGGGTAGAAAATTTGGAAGAAAAATCTAATAAACAATATTTTGGTGAATTTTCAAGCAAAAATACTAATTTGTTTGTTTGTTTTCAGGTCGCGGTCGCCGGGACGCACGCCGGGAGTGGTTCCAGACAAGGTAGTATCCAGAGGAATAAAAATTTTGTGTAAATTTAGAAGACTGAACAAATTTTGATATTTTACCAAGTCGAAAAAGATGAAAATAAAATTTTGCGAAAATTGAAAATTTTGGTGTCCAGGAAACGTGGGGCGGTGCCCGGATGACAGGTGTAATAAAATAATGCAGAAAAAACGCTGAAAACCGTGTCAAGATTAAGTATTTAGTTTAAAAATAAACCTCGTTGTACTGAATATATCGAGGTATAAGGTAACCTCGGTGTGACAATAGTGTGACAATTTAAAAATATGGTGTGGGATGGGTAAAGTTAAAGGTGCCAATTTTTAAAATTTTCCTGCGAGTTATGCCCACTTGTGGGGTACCGGCGGATGCGGGACGCCGAGCGCTACAAGACTATGCTGGAATATGGGGTGGGTGGGGTAGAAAATTTGGAAGAAAAATCTAATAAACAATATTTTGGTGAATTTTCAAGCAAAAATACTAATTTGTTTGTTTGTTTTCAGGTCGCGGTCGCCGGGACGCACGCCGGGAGTGGTTCCAGACAAGGTAGTATCCAGAGGAATAAAAATTTTGTGTAAATTTAGAAGACTGAACAAATTTTGATATTTTACCAAGTCGAAAAAGATGAAAATAAAATTTTGCGAAAATTGAAAATTTTGGTGTCCAGGAAACGTGGGGCGGTGCCCGGATGACAGGTGTAATAAAATAATGCAGAAAAAACGCTGAAAACCGTGTCAAGATTAAGTATTTAGTTTAAAAATAAACCTCGTTGTACTGAATATATCGAGGTATAAGGTAACCTCGGTGTGACAATAGTGTGACAATTTAAAAATATGGTGTGGGATGGGTAAAGTTAAAGGTGCCAATTTTTAAAATTTTCCTGCGAGTTATGCCCACTTGTGGGGTACCGGCGGATGCGGGACGCCGAGCGCTACAAGACTATGCTGGAATATGGGGTGGGTGGGGTAGAAAATTTGGAAGAAAAATCTAATAAACAATATTTTGGTGAATTTTCAAGCAAAAATACTAATTTGTTTGTTTGTTTTCAGGTCGCGGTCGCCGGGACGCACGCCGGGAGTGGTTCCAGACAAGGTAGTATCCAGAGGAATAAAAATTTTGTGTAAATTTAGAAGACTGAACAAATTTTGATATTTTACCAAGTCGAAAAAGATGAAAATAAAATTTTGCGAAAATTGAAAATTTTGGTGTCCAGGAAACGTGGGGCGGTGCCCGGATGACAGGTGTAATAAAATAATGCAGAAAAAACGCTGAAAACCGTGTCAAGATTAAGTATTTAGTTTAAAAATAAACCTCGTTGTACTGAATATATCGAGGTATAAGGTAACCTCGGTGTGACAATAGTGTGACAATTTAAAAATATGGTGTGGGATGGGTAAAGTTAAAGGTGCCAATTTTTAAAATTTTCCTGCGAGTTATGCCCACTTGTGGGGTACCGGCGGATGCGGGACGCCGAGCGCTACAAGACTATGCTGGAATATGGGGTGGGTGGGGTAGAAAATTTGGAAGAAAAATCTAATAAACAATATTTTGGTGAATTTTCAAGCAAAAATACTAATTTGTTTGTTTGTTTTCAGGTCGCGGTCGCCGGGACGCACGCCGGGAGTGGTTCCAGACAAGGTAGTATCCAGAGGAATAAAAATTTTGTGTAAATTTAGAAGACTGAACAAATTTTGATATTTTACCAAGTCGAAAAAGATGAAAATAAAATTTTGCGAAAATTGAAAATTTTGGTGTCCAGGAAACGTGGGGCGGTGCCCGGATGACAGGTGTAATAAAATAATGCAGAAAAAACACTGAAAACCGTGTCAAGATTAAGTATTTAGTTTAAAAATAAACCTCGTTGTACTGAATATATCGAGGTATAAGGTAACCTCGGTGTGACAATAGTGTGACAATTTAAAAATATGGTGTGGGATGGGTAAAGTTAAAGGTGCCAATTTTTAAAATTTTCCTGCGAGTTATGCCCACTTGTGGGGTACCGGCGGATGCGGGACGCCGAGCGCTACAAGACTATGCTGGAATATGGGGTGGGTGGGGTAGAAAATTTGGAAGAAAAATCTAATAAACAATATTTTGGTGAATTTTCAAGCAAAAATACTAATTTGTTTGTTTGTTTTCAGGTCGCGGTCGCCGGGACGCACGCCGGGAGTGGTTCCAGACAAGGTAGTATCCAGAGGAATAAAAATTTTGTGTAAATTTAGAAGACTGAACAAATTTTGATATTTTACCAAGTCGAAAAAGATGAAAATAAAATTTTGCGAAAATTGAAAATTTTGGTGTCCAGGAAACGTGGGGCGGTGCCCGGATGACAGGTGTAATAAAATAATGCAGAAAAAACGCTGAAAACCGTGTCAAGATTAAGTATTTAGTTTAAAAATAAACCTCGTTGTACTGAATATATCGAGGTATAAGGTAACCTCGGTGTGACAATAGTGTGACAATTTAAAAATATGGTGTGGGATGGGTAAAGTTAAAGGTGCCAATTTTTAAAATTTTCCTGCGAGTTATGCCCACTTGTGGGGTACCGGCGGATGCGGGACGCCGAGCGCTACAAGACTATGCTGGAATATGGGGTGGGTGGGGTAGAAAATTTGGAAGAAAAATCTAATAAACAATATTTTGGTGAATTTTCAAGCAAAAATACTAATTTGTTTGTTTGTTTTCAGGTCGCGGTCGCCGGGACGCACGCCGGGAGTGGTTCCAGACAAGGTAGTATCCAGAGGAATAAAAATTTTGTGTAAATTTAGAAGACTGAACAAATTTTGATATTTTACCAAGTCGAAAAAGATGAAAATAAAATTTTGCGAAAATTGAAAATTTTGGTGTCCAGGAAACGTGGGGCGGTGCCCGGATGACAGGTGTAATAAAATAATGCAGAAAAAACGCTGAAAACCGTGTCAAGATTAAGTATTTAGTTTAAAAATAAACCTCGTTGTACTGAATATATCGAGGTATAAGGTAACCTCGGTGTGACAATAGTGTGACAATTTAAAAATATGGTGTGGGATGGGTAAAGTTAAAGGTGCCAATTTTTAAAATTTTCCTGCGAGTTATGCCCACTTGTGGGGTACCGGCGGATGCGGGACGCCGAGCGCTACAAGACTATGCTGGAATATGGGGTGGGTGGGGTAGAAAATTTGGAAGAAAAATCTAATAAACAATATTTTGGTGAATTTTCAAGCAAAAATACTAATTTGTTTGTTTGTTTTCAGGTCGCGGTCGCCGGGACGCACGCCGGGAGTGGTTCCAGACAAGGTAGTATCCAGAGGAATAAAAATTTTGTGTAAATTTAGAAGACTGAACAAATTTTGATATTTTACCAAGTCGAAAAAGATGAAAATAAAATTTTGCGAAAATTGAAAATTTTGGTGTCCAGGAAACGTGGGGCGGTGCCCGGATGACAGGTGTAATAAAATAATGCAGAAAAAACGCTGAAAACCGTGTCAAGATTAAGTATTTAGTTTAAAAATAAACCTCGTTGTACTGAATATATCGAGGTATAAGGTAACCTCGGTGTGACAATAGTGTGACAATTTAAAAATATGGTGTGGGATGGGTAAAGTTAAAGGTGCCAATTTTTAAAATTTTCCTGCGAGTTATGCCCACTTGTGGGGTACCGGCGGATGCGGGACGCCGAGCGCTACAAGACTATGCTGGAATATGGGGTGGGTGGGGTAGAAAATTTGGAAGAAAAATCTAATAAACAATATTTTGGTGAATTTTCAAGCAAAAATACTAATTTGTTTGTTTGTTTTCAGGTCGCGGTCGCCGGGACGCACGCCGGGAGTGGTTCCAGACAAGGTAGTATCCAGAGGAATAAAAATTTTGTGTAAATTTAGAAGACTGAACAAATTTTGATATTTTACCAAGTCGAAAAAGATGAAAATAAAATTTTGCGAAAATTGAAAATTTTGGTGTCCAGGAAACGTGGGGCGGTGCCCGGATGACAGGTGTAATAAAATAATGCAGAAAAAACACTGAAAACCGTGTCAAGATTAAGTATTTAGTTTAAAAATAAACCTCGTTGTACTGAATATATCGAGGTATAAGGTAACCTCGGTGTGACAATAGTGTGACAATTTAAAAATATGGTGTGGGATGGGTAAAGTTAAAGGTGCCAATTTTTAAAATTTTCCTGCGAGTTATGCCCACTTGTGGGGTACCGGCGGATGCGGGACGCCGAGCGCTACAAGACTATGCTGGAATATGGGGTGGGTGGGGTAGAAAATTTGGAAGAAAAATCTAATAAACAATATTTTGGTGAATTTTCAAGCAAAAATACTAATTTGTTTGTTTGTTTTCAGGTCGCGGTCGCCGGGACGCACGCCGGGAGTGGTTCCAGACAAGGTAGTATCCAGAGGAATAAAAATTTTGTGTAAATTTAGAAGACTGAACAAATTTTGATATTTTACCAAGTCGAAAAAGATGAAAATAAAATTTTGCGAAAATTGAAAATTTTGGTGTCCAGGAAACGTGGGGCGGTGCCCGGATGACAGGTGTAATAAAATAATGCAGAAAAAACGCTGAAAACCGTGTCAAGATTAAGTATTTAGTTTAAAAATAAACCTCGTTGTACTGAATATATCGAGGTATAAGGTAACCTCGGTGTGACAATAGTGTGACAATTTAAAAATATGGTGTGGGATGGGTAAAGTTAAAGGTGCCAATTTTTAAAATTTTCCTGCGAGTTATGCCCACTTGTGGGGTACCGGCGGATGCGGGACGCCGAGCGCTACAAGACTATGCTGGAATATGGGGTGGGTGGGGTAGAAAATTTGGAAGAAAAATCTAATAAACAATATTTTGGTGAATTTTCAAGCAAAAATACTAATTTGTTTGTTTGTTTTCAGGTCGCGGTCGCCGGGACGCACGCCGGGAGTGGTTCCAGACAAGGTAGTATCCAGAGGAATAAAAATTTTGTGTAAATTTAGAAGACTGAACAAATTTTGATATTTTACCAAGTCGAAAAAGATGAAAATAAAATTTTGCGAAAATTGAAAATTTTGGTGTCCAGGAAACGTGGGGCGGTGCCCGGATGACAGGTGTAATAAAATAATGCAGAAAAAACACTGAAAACCGTGTCAAGATTAAGTATTTAGTTTAAAAATAAACCTCGTTGTACTGAATATATCGAGGTATAAGGTAACCTCGGTGTGACAATAGTGTGACAATTTAAAAATATGGTGTGGGATGGGTAAAGTTAAAGGTGCCAATTTTTAAAATTTTCCTGCGAGTTATGCCCACTTGTGGGGTACCGGCGGATGCGGGACGCCGAGCGCTACAAGACTATGCTGGAATATGGGGTGGGTGGGGTAGAAAATTTGGAAGAAAAATCTAATAAACAATATTTTGGTGAATTTTCAAGCAAAAATACTAATTTGTTTGTTTGTTTTCAGGTCGCGGTCGCCGGGACGCACGCCGGGAGTGGTTCCAGACAAGGTAGTATCCAGAGGAATAAAAATTTTGTGTAAATTTAGAAGACTGAACAAATTTTGATATTTTACCAAGTCGAAAAAGATGAAAATAAAATTTTGCGAAAATTGAAAATTTTGGTGTCCAGGAAACGTGGGGCGGTGCCCGGATGACAGGTGTAATAAAATAATGCAGAAAAAACGCTGAAAACCGTGTCAAGATTAAGTATTTAGTTTAAAAATAAACCTCGTTGTACTGAATATATCGAGGTATAAGGTAACCTCGGTGTGACAATAGTGTGACAATTTAAAAATATGGTGTGGGATGGGTAAAGTTAAAGGTGCCAATTTTTAAAATTTTCCTGCGAGTTATGCCCACTTGTGGGGTACCGGCGGATGCGGGACGCCGAGCGCTACAAGACTATGCTGGAATATGGGGTGGGTGGGGTAGAAAATTTGGAAGAAAAATCTAATAAACAATATTTTGGTGAATTTTCAAGCAAAAATACTAATTTGTTTGTTTGTTTTCAGGTCGCGGTCGCCGGGACGCACGCCGGGAGTGGTTCCAGACAAGGTAGTATCCAGAGGAATAAAAATTTTGTGTAAATTTAGAAGACTGAACAAATTTTGATATTTTACCAAGTCGAAAAAGATGAAAATAAAATTTTGCGAAAATTGAAAATTTTGGTGTCCAGGAAACGTGGGGCGGTGCCCGGATGACAGGTGTAATAAAATAATGCAGAAAAAACGCTGAAAACCGTGTCAAGATTAAGTATTTAGTTTAAAAATAAACCTCGTTGTACTGAATATATCGAGGTATAAGGTAACCTCGGTGTGACAATAGTGTGACAATTTAAAAATATGGTGTGGGATGGGTAAAGTTAAAGGTGCCAATTTTTAAAATTTTCCTGCGAGTTATGCCCACTTGTGGGGTACCGGCGGATGCGGGACGCCGAGCGCTACAAGACTATGCTGGAATATGGGGTGGGTGGGGTAGAAAATTTGGAAGAAAAATCTAATAAACAATATTTTGGTGAATTTTCAAGCAAAAATACTAATTTGTTTGTTTGTTTTCAGGTCGCGGTCGCCGGGACGCACGCCGGGAGTGGTTCCAGACAAGGTAGTATCCAGAGGAATAAAAATTTTGTGTAAATTTAGAAGACTGAACAAATTTTGATATTTTACCAAGTCGAAAAAGATGAAAATAAAATTTTGCGAAAATTGAAAATTTTGGTGTCCAGGAAACGTGGGGCGGTGCCCGGATGACAGGTGTAATAAAATAATGCAGAAAAAACACTGAAAACCGTGTCAAGATTAAGTATTTAGTTTAAAAATAAACCTCGTTGTACTGAATATATCGAGGTATAAGGTAACCTCGGTGTGACAATAGTGTGACAATTTAAAAATATGGTGTGGGATGGGTAAAGTTAAAGGTGCCAATTTTTAAAATTTTCCTGCGAGTTATGCCCACTTGTGGGGTACCGGCGGATGCGGGACGCCGAGCGCTACAAGACTATGCTGGAATATGGGGTGGGTGGGGTAGAAAATTTGGAAGAAAAATCTAATAAACAATATTTTGGTGAATTTTCAAGCAAAAATACTAATTTGTTTGTTTGTTTTCAGGTCGCGGTCGCCGGGACGCACGCCGGGAGTGGTTCCAGACAAGGTAGTATCCAGAGGAATAAAAATTTTGTGTAAATTTAGAAGACTGAACAAATTTTGATATTTTACCAAGTCGAAAAAGATGAAAATAAAATTTTGCGAAAATTGAAAATTTTGGTGTCCAGGAAACGTGGGGCGGTGCCCGGATGACAGGTGTAATAAAATAATGCAGAAAAAACGCTGAAAACCGTGTCAAGATTAAGTATTTAGTTTAAAAATAAACCTCGTTGTACTGAATATATCGAGGTATAAGGTAACCTCGGTGTGACAATAGTGTGACAATTTAAAAATATGGTGTGGGATGGGTAAAGTTAAAGGTGCCAATTTTTAAAATTTTCCTGCGAGTTATGCCCACTTGTGGGGTACCGGCGGATGCGGGACGCCGAGCGCTACAAGACTATGCTGGAATATGGGGTGGGTGGGGTAGAAAATTTGGAAGAAAAATCTAATAAACAATATTTTGGTGAATTTTCAAGCAAAAATACTAATTTGTTTGTTTGTTTTCAGGTCGCGGTCGCCGGGACGCACGCCGGGAGTGGTTCCAGACAAGGTAGTATCCAGAGGAATAAAAATTTTGTGTAAATTTAGAAGACTGAACAAATTTTGATATTTTACCAAGTCGAAAAAGATGAAAATAAAATTTTGCGAAAATTGAAAATTTTGGTGTCCAGGAAACGTGGGGCGGTGCCCGGATGACAGGTGTAATAAAATAATGCAGAAAAAACACTGAAAACCGTGTCAAGATTAAGTATTTAGTTTAAAAATAAACCTCGTTGTACTGAATATATCGAGGTATAAGGTAACCTCGGTGTGACAATAGTGTGACAATTTAAAAATATGGTGTGGGATGGGTAAAGTTAAAGGTGCCAATTTTTAAAATTTTCCTGCGAGTTATGCCCACTTGTGGGGTACCGGCGGATGCGGGACGCCGAGCGCTACAAGACTATGCTGGAATATGGGGTGGGTGGGGTAGAAAATTTGGAAGAAAAATCTAATAAACAATATTTTGGTGAATTTTCAAGCAAAAATACTAATTTGTTTGTTTGTTTTCAGGTCGCGGTCGCCGGGACGCACGCCGGGAGTGGTTCCAGACAAGGTAGTATCCAGAGGAATAAAAATTTTGTGTAAATTTAGAAGACTGAACAAATTTTGATATTTTACCAAGTCGAAAAAGATGAAAATAAAATTTTGCGAAAATTGAAAATTTTGGTGTCCAGGAAACGTGGGGCGGTGCCCGGATGACAGGTGTAATAAAATAATGCAGAAAAAACGCTGAAAACCGTGTCAAGATTAAGTATTTAGTTTAAAAATAAACCTCGTTGTACTGAATATATCGAGGTATAAGGTAACCTCGGTGTGACAATAGTGTGACAATTTAAAAATATGGTGTGGGATGGGTAAAGTTAAAGGTGCCAATTTTTAAAATTTTCCTGCGAGTTATGCCCACTTGTGGGGTACCGGCGGATGCGGGACGCCGAGCGCTACAAGACTATGCTGGAATATGGGGTGGGTGGGGTAGAAAATTTGGAAGAAAAATCTAATAAACAATATTTTGGTGAATTTTCAAGCAAAAATACTAATTTGTTTGTTTGTTTTCAGGTCGCGGTCGCCGGGACGCACGCCGGGAGTGGTTCCAGACAAGGTAGTATCCAGAGGAATAAAAATTTTGTGTAAATTTAGAAGACTGAACAAATTTTGATATTTTACCAAGTCGAAAAAGATGAAAATAAAATTTTGCGAAAATTGAAAATTTTGGTGTCCAGGAAACGTGGGGCGGTGCCCGGATGACAGGTGTAATAAAATAATGCAGAAAAAACGCTGAAAACCGTGTCAAGATTAAGTATTTAGTTTAAAAATAAACCTCGTTGTACTGAATATATCGAGGTATAAGGTAACCTCGGTGTGACAATAGTGTGACAATTTAAAAATATGGTGTGGGATGGGTAAAGTTAAAGGTGCCAATTTTTAAAATTTTCCTGCGAGTTATGCCCACTTGTGGGGTACCGGCGGATGCGGGACGCCGAGCGCTACAAGACTATGCTGGAATATGGGGTGGGTGGGGTAGAAAATTTGGAAGAAAAATCTAATAAACAATATTTTGGTGAATTTTCAAGCAAAAATACTAATTTGTTTGTTTGTTTTCAGGTCGCGGTCGCCGGGACGCACGCCGGGAGTGGTTCCAGACAAGGTAGTATCCAGAGGAATAAAAATTTTGTGTAAATTTAGAAGACTGAACAAATTTTGATATTTTACCAAGTCGAAAAAGATGAAAATAAAATTTTGCGAAAATTGAAAATTTTGGTGTCCAGGAAACGTGGGGCGGTGCCCGGATGACAGGTGTAATAAAATAATGCAGAAAAAACGCTGAAAACCGTGTCAAGATTAAGTATTTAGTTTAAAAATAAACCTCGTTGTACTGAATATATCGAGGTATAAGGTAACCTCGGTGTGACAATAGTGTGACAATTTAAAAATATGGTGTGGGATGGGTAAAGTTAAAGGTGCCAATTTTTAAAATTTTCCTGCGAGTTATGCCCACTTGTGGGGTACCGGCGGATGCGGGACGCCGAGCGCTACAAGACTATGCTGGAATATGGGGTGGGTGGGGTAGAAAATTTGGAAGAAAAATCTAATAAACAATATTTTGGTGAATTTTCAAGCAAAAATACTAATTTGTTTGTTTGTTTTCAGGTCGCGGTCGCCGGGACGCACGCCGGGAGTGGTTCCAGACAAGGTAGTATCCAGAGGAATAAAAATTTTGTGTAAATTTAGAAGACTGAACAAATTTTGATATTTTACCAAGTCGAAAAAGATGAAAATAAAATTTTGCGAAAATTGAAAATTTTGGTGTCCAGGAAACGTGGGGCGGTGCCCGGATGACAGGTGTAATAAAATAATGCAGAAAAAACACTGAAAACCGTGTCAAGATTAAGTATTTAGTTTAAAAATAAACCTCGTTGTACTGAATATATCGAGGTATAAGGTAACCTCGGTGTGACAATAGTGTGACAATTTAAAAATATGGTGTGGGATGGGTAAAGTTAAAGGTGCCAATTTTTAAAATTTTCCTGCGAGTTATGCCCACTTGTGGGGTACCGGCGGATGCGGGACGCCGAGCGCTACAAGACTATGCTGGAATATGGGGTGGGTGGGGTAGAAAATTTGGAAGAAAAATCTAATAAACAATATTTTGGTGAATTTTCAAGCAAAAATACTAATTTGTTTGTTTGTTTTCAGGTCGCGGTCGCCGGGACGCACGCCGGGAGTGGTTCCAGACAAGGTAGTATCCAGAGGAATAAAAATTTTGTGTAAATTTAGAAGACTGAACAAATTTTGATATTTTACCAAGTCGAAAAAGATGAAAATAAAATTTTGCGAAAATTGAAAATTTTGGTGTCCAGGAAACGTGGGGCGGTGCCCGGATGACAGGTGTAATAAAATAATGCAGAAAAAACGCTGAAAACCGTGTCAAGATTAAGTATTTAGTTTAAAAATAAACCTCGTTGTACTGAATATATCGAGGTATAAGGTAACCTCGGTGTGACAATAGTGTGACAATTTAAAAATATGGTGTGGGATGGGTAAAGTTAAAGGTGCCAATTTTTAAAATTTTCCTGCGAGTTATGCCCACTTGTGGGGTACCGGCGGATGCGGGACGCCGAGCGCTACAAGACTATGCTGGAATATGGGGTGGGTGGGGTAGAAAATTTGGAAGAAAAATCTAATAAACAATATTTTGGTGAATTTTCAAGCAAAAATACTAATTTGTTTGTTTGTTTTCAGGTCGCGGTCGCCGGGACGCACGCCGGGAGTGGTTCCAGACAAGGTAGTATCCAGAGGAATAAAAATTTTGTGTAAATTTAGAAGACTGAACAAATTTTGATATTTTACCAAGTCGAAAAAGATGAAAATAAAATTTTGCGAAAATTGAAAATTTTGGTGTCCAGGAAACGTGGGGCGGTGCCCGGATGACAGGTGTAATAAAATAATGCAGAAAAAACGCTGAAAACCGTGTCAAGATTAAGTATTTAGTTTAAAAATAAACCTCGTTGTACTGAATATATCGAGGTATAAGGTAACCTCGGTGTGACAATAGTGTGACAATTTAAAAATATGGTGTGGGATGGGTAAAGTTAAAGGTGCCAATTTTTAAAATTTTCCTGCGAGTTATGCCCACTTGTGGGGTACCGGCGGATGCGGGACGCCGAGCGCTACAAGACTATGCTGGAATATGGGGTGGGTGGGGTAGAAAATTTGGAAGAAAAATCTAATAAACAATATTTTGGTGAATTTTCAAGCAAAAATACTAATTTGTTTGTTTGTTTTCAGGTCGCGGTCGCCGGGACGCACGCCGGGAGTGGTTCCAGACAAGGTAGTATCCAGAGGAATAAAAATTTTGTGTAAATTTAGAAGACTGAACAAATTTTGATATTTTACCAAGTCGAAAAAGATGAAAATAAAATTTTGCGAAAATTGAAAATTTTGGTGTCCAGGAAACGTGGGGCGGTGCCCGGATGACAGGTGTAATAAAATAATGCAGAAAAAACGCTGAAAACCGTGTCAAGATTAAGTATTTAGTTTAAAAATAAACCTCGTTGTACTGAATATATCGAGGTATAAGGTAACCTCGGTGTGACAATAGTGTGACAATTTAAAAATATGGTGTGGGATGGGTAAAGTTAAAGGTGCCAATTTTTAAAATTTTCCTGCGAGTTATGCCCACTTGTGGGGTACCGGCGGATGCGGGACGCCGAGCGCTACAAGACTATGCTGGAATATGGGGTGGGTGGGGTAGAAAATTTGGAAGAAAAATCTAATAAACAATATTTTGGTGAATTTTCAAGCAAAAATACTAATTTGTTTGTTTGTTTTCAGGTCGCGGTCGCCGGGACGCACGCCGGGAGTGGTTCCAGACAAGGTAGTATCCAGAGGAATAAAAATTTTGTGTAAATTTAGAAGACTGAACAAATTTTGATATTTTACCAAGTCGAAAAAGATGAAAATAAAATTTTGCGAAAATTGAAAATTTTGGTGTCCAGGAAACGTGGGGCGGTGCCCGGATGACAGGTGTAATAAAATAATGCAGAAAAAACGCTGAAAACCGTGTCAAGATTAAGTATTTAGTTTAAAAATAAACCTCGTTGTACTGAATATATCGAGGTATAAGGTAACCTCGGTGTGACAATAGTGTGACAATTTAAAAATATGGTGTGGGATGGGTAAAGTTAAAGGTGCCAATTTTTAAAATTTTCCTGCGAGTTATGCCCACTTGTGGGGTACCGGCGGATGCGGGACGCCGAGCGCTACAAGACTATGCTGGAATATGGGGTGGGTGGGGTAGAAAATTTGGAAGAAAAATCTAATAAACAATATTTTGGTGAATTTTCAAGCAAAAATACTAATTTGTTTGTTTGTTTTCAGGTCGCGGTCGCCGGGACGCACGCCGGGAGTGGTTCCAGACAAGGTAGTATCCAGAGGAATAAAAATTTTGTGTAAATTTAGAAGACTGAACAAATTTTGATATTTTACCAAGTCGAAAAAGATGAAAATAAAATTTTGCGAAAATTGAAAATTTTGGTGTCCAGGAAACGTGGGGCGGTGCCCGGATGACAGGTGTAATAAAATAATGCAGAAAAAACGCTGAAAACCGTGTCAAGATTAAGTATTTAGTTTAAAAATAAACCTCGTTGTACTGAATATATCGAGGTATAAGGTAACCTCGGTGTGACAATAGTGTGACAATTTAAAAATATGGTGTGGGATGGGTAAAGTTAAAGGTGCCAATTTTTAAAATTTTCCTGCGAGTTATGCCCACTTGTGGGGTACCGGCGGATGCGGGACGCCGAGCGCTACAAGACTATGCTGGAATATGGGGTGGGTGGGGTAGAAAATTTGGAAGAAAAATCTAATAAACAATATTTTGGTGAATTTTCAAGCAAAAATACTAATTTGTTTGTTTGTTTTCAGGTCGCGGTCGCCGGGACGCACGCCGGGAGTGGTTCCAGACAAGGTAGTATCCAGAGGAATAAAAATTTTGTGTAAATTTAGAAGACTGAACAAATTTTGATATTTTACCAAGTCGAAAAAGATGAAAATAAAATTTTGCGAAAATTGAAAATTTTGGTGTCCAGGAAACGTGGGGCGGTGCCCGGATGACAGGTGTAATAAAATAATGCAGAAAAAACGCTGAAAACCGTGTCAAGATTAAGTATTTAGTTTAAAAATAAACCTCGTTGTACTGAATATATCGAGGTATAAGGTAACCTCGGTGTGACAATAGTGTGACAATTTAAAAATATGGTGTGGGATGGGTAAAGTTAAAGGTGCCAATTTTTAAAATTTTCCTGCGAGTTATGCCCACTTGTGGGGTACCGGCGGATGCGGGACGCCGAGCGCTACAAGACTATGCTGGAATATGGGGTGGGTGGGGTAGAAAATTTGGAAGAAAAATCTAATAAACAATATTTTGGTGAATTTTCAAGCAAAAATACTAATTTGTTTGTTTGTTTTCAGGTCGCGGTCGCCGGGACGCACGCCGGGAGTGGTTCCAGACAAGGTAGTATCCAGAGGAATAAAAATTTTGTGTAAATTTAGAAGACTGAACAAATTTTGATATTTTACCAAGTCGAAAAAGATGAAAATAAAATTTTGCGAAAATTGAAAATTTTGGTGTCCAGGAAACGTGGGGCGGTGCCCGGATGACAGGTGTAATAAAATAATGCAGAAAAAACACTGAAAACCGTGTCAAGATTAAGTATTTAGTTTAAAAATAAACCTCGTTGTACTGAATATATCGAGGTATAAGGTAACCTCGGTGTGACAATAGTGTGACAATTTAAAAATATGGTGTGGGATGGGTAAAGTTAAAGGTGCCAATTTTTAAAATTTTCCTGCGAGTTATGCCCACTTGTGGGGTACCGGCGGATGCGGGACGCCGAGCGCTACAAGACTATGCTGGAATATGGGGTGGGTGGGGTAGAAAATTTGGAAGAAAAATCTAATAAACAATATTTTGGTGAATTTTCAAGCAAAAATACTAATTTGTTTGTTTGTTTTCAGGTCGCGGTCGCCGGGACGCACGCCGGGAGTGGTTCCAGACAAGGTAGTATCCAGAGGAATAAAAATTTTGTGTAAATTTAGAAGACTGAACAAATTTTGATATTTTACCAAGTCGAAAAAGATGAAAATAAAATTTTGCGAAAATTGAAAATTTTGGTGTCCAGGAAACGTGGGGCGGTGCCCGGATGACAGGTGTAATAAAATAATGCAGAAAAAACGCTGAAAACCGTGTCAAGATTAAGTATTTAGTTTAAAAATAAACCTCGTTGTACTGAATATATCGAGGTATAAGGTAACCTCGGTGTGACAATAGTGTGACAATTTAAAAATATGGTGTGGGATGGGTAAAGTTAAAGGTGCCAATTTTTAAAATTTTCCTGCGAGTTATGCCCACTTGTGGGGTACCGGCGGATGCGGGACGCCGAGCGCTACAAGACTATGCTGGAATATGGGGTGGGTGGGGTAGAAAATTTGGAAGAAAAATCTAATAAACAATATTTTGGTGAATTTTCAAGCAAAAATACTAATTTGTTTGTTTGTTTTCAGGTCGCGGTCGCCGGGACGCACGCCGGGAGTGGTTCCAGACAAGGTAGTATCCAGAGGAATAAAAATTTTGTGTAAATTTAGAAGACTGAACAAATTTTGATATTTTACCAAGTCGAAAAAGATGAAAATAAAATTTTGCGAAAATTGAAAATTTTGGTGTCCAGGAAACGTGGGGCGGTGCCCGGATGACAGGTGTAATAAAATAATGCAGAAAAAACGCTGAAAACCGTGTCAAGATTAAGTATTTAGTTTAAAAATAAACCTCGTTGTACTGAATATATCGAGGTATAAGGTAACCTCGGTGTGACAATAGTGTGACAATTTAAAAATATGGTGTGGGATGGGTAAAGTTAAAGGTGCCAATTTTTAAAATTTTCCTGCGAGTTATGCCCACTTGTGGGGTACCGGCGGATGCGGGACGCCGAGCGCTACAAGACTATGCTGGAATATGGGGTGGGTGGGGTAGAAAATTTGGAAGAAAAATCTAATAAACAATATTTTGGTGAATTTTCAAGCAAAAATACTAATTTGTTTGTTTGTTTTCAGGTCGCGGTCGCCGGGACGCACGCCGGGAGTGGTTCCAGACAAGGTAGTATCCAGAGGAATAAAAATTTTGTGTAAATTTAGAAGACTGAACAAATTTTGATATTTTACCAAGTCGAAAAAGATGAAAATAAAATTTTGCGAAAATTGAAAATTTTGGTGTCCAGGAAACGTGGGGCGGTGCCCGGATGACAGGTGTAATAAAATAATGCAGAAAAAACGCTGAAAACCGTGTCAAGATTAAGTATTTAGTTTAAAAATAAACCTCGTTGTACTGAATATATCGAGGTATAAGGTAACCTCGGTGTGACAATAGTGTGACAATTTAAAAATATGGTGTGGGATGGGTAAAGTTAAAGGTGCCAATTTTTAAAATTTTCCTGCGAGTTATGCCCACTTGTGGGGTACCGGCGGATGCGGGACGCCGAGCGCTACAAGACTATGCTGGAATATGGGGTGGGTGGGGTAGAAAATTTGGAAGAAAAATCTAATAAACAATATTTTGGTGAATTTTCAAGCAAAAATACTAATTTGTTTGTTTGTTTTCAGGTCGCGGTCGCCGGGACGCACGCCGGGAGTGGTTCCAGACAAGGTAGTATCCAGAGGAATAAAAATTTTGTGTAAATTTAGAAGACTGAACAAATTTTGATATTTTACCAAGTCGAAAAAGATGAAAATAAAATTTTGCGAAAATTGAAAATTTTGGTGTCCAGGAAACGTGGGGCGGTGCCCGGATGACAGGTGTAATAAAATAATGCAGAAAAAACGCTGAAAACCGTGTCAAGATTAAGTATTTAGTTTAAAAATAAACCTCGTTGTACTGAATATATCGAGGTATAAGGTAACCTCGGTGTGACAATAGTGTGACAATTTAAAAATATGGTGTGGGATGGGTAAAGTTAAAGGTGCCAATTTTTAAAATTTTCCTGCGAGTTATGCCCACTTGTGGGGTACCGGCGGATGCGGGACGCCGAGCGCTACAAGACTATGCTGGAATATGGGGTGGGTGGGGTAGAAAATTTGGAAGAAAAATCTAATAAACAATATTTTGGTGAATTTTCAAGCAAAAATACTAATTTGTTTGTTTGTTTTCAGGTCGCGGTCGCCGGGACGCACGCCGGGAGTGGTTCCAGACAAGGTAGTATCCAGAGGAATAAAAATTTTGTGTAAATTTAGAAGACTGAACAAATTTTGATATTTTACCAAGTCGAAAAAGATGAAAATAAAATTTTGCGAAAATTGAAAATTTTGGTGTCCAGGAAACGTGGGGCGGTGCCCGGATGACAGGTGTAATAAAATAATGCAGAAAAAACGCTGAAAACCGTGTCAAGATTAAGTATTTAGTTTAAAAATAAACCTCGTTGTACTGAATATATCGAGGTATAAGGTAACCTCGGTGTGACAATAGTGTGACAATTTAAAAATATGGTGTGGGATGGGTAAAGTTAAAGGTGCCAATTTTTAAAATTTTCCTGCGAGTTATGCCCACTTGTGGGGTACCGGCGGATGCGGGACGCCGAGCGCTACAAGACTATGCTGGAATATGGGGTGGGTGGGGTAGAAAATTTGGAAGAAAAATCTAATAAACAATATTTTGGTGAATTTTCAAGCAAAAATACTAATTTGTTTGTTTGTTTTCAGGTCGCGGTCGCCGGGACGCACGCCGGGAGTGGTTCCAGACAAGGTAGTATCCAGAGGAATAAAAATTTTGTGTAAATTTAGAAGACTGAACAAATTTTGATATTTTACCAAGTCGAAAAAGATGAAAATAAAATTTTGCGAAAATTGAAAATTTTGGTGTCCAGGAAACGTGGGGCGGTGCCCGGATGACAGGTGTAATAAAATAATGCAGAAAAAACGCTGAAAACCGTGTCAAGATTAAGTATTTAGTTTAAAAATAAACCTCGTTGTACTGAATATATCGAGGTATAAGGTAACCTCGGTGTGACAATAGTGTGACAATTTAAAAATATGGTGTGGGATGGGTAAAGTTAAAGGTGCCAATTTTTAAAATTTTCCTGCGAGTTATGCCCACTTGTGGGGTACCGGCGGATGCGGGACGCCGAGCGCTACAAGACTATGCTGGAATATGGGGTGGGTGGGGTAGAAAATTTGGAAGAAAAATCTAATAAACAATATTTTGGTGAATTTTCAAGCAAAAATACTAATTTGTTTGTTTGTTTTCAGGTCGCGGTCGCCGGGACGCACGCCGGGAGTGGTTCCAGACAAGGTAGTATCCAGAGGAATAAAAATTTTGTGTAAATTTAGAAGACTGAACAAATTTTGATATTTTACCAAGTCGAAAAAGATGAAAATAAAATTTTGCGAAAATTGAAAATTTTGGTGTCCAGGAAACGTGGGGCGGTGCCCGGATGACAGGTGTAATAAAATAATGCAGAAAAAACACTGAAAACCGTGTCAAGATTAAGTATTTAGTTTAAAAATAAACCTCGTTGTACTGAATATATCGAGGTATAAGGTAACCTCGGTGTGACAATAGTGTGACAATTTAAAAATATGGTGTGGGATGGGTAAAGTTAAAGGTGCCAATTTTTAAAATTTTCCTGCGAGTTATGCCCACTTGTGGGGTACCGGCGGATGCGGGACGCCGAGCGCTACAAGACTATGCTGGAATATGGGGTGGGTGGGGTAGAAAATTTGGAAGAAAAATCTAATAAACAATATTTTGGTGAATTTTCAAGCAAAAATACTAATTTGTTTGTTTGTTTTCAGGTCGCGGTCGCCGGGACGCACGCCGGGAGTGGTTCCAGACAAGGTAGTATCCAGAGGAATAAAAATTTTGTGTAAATTTAGAAGACTGAACAAATTTTGATATTTTACCAAGTCGAAAAAGATGAAAATAAAATTTTGCGAAAATTGAAAATTTTGGTGTCCAGGAAACGTGGGGCGGTGCCCGGATGACAGGTGTAATAAAATAATGCAGAAAAAACGCTGAAAACCGTGTCAAGATTAAGTATTTAGTTTAAAAATAAACCTCGTTGTACTGAATATATCGAGGTATAAGGTAACCTCGGTGTGACAATAGTGTGACAATTTAAAAATATGGTGTGGGATGGGTAAAGTTAAAGGTGCCAATTTTTAAAATTTTCCTGCGAGTTATGCCCACTTGTGGGGTACCGGCGGATGCGGGACGCCGAGCGCTACAAGACTATGCTGGAATATGGGGTGGGTGGGGTAGAAAATTTGGAAGAAAAATCTAATAAACAATATTTTGGTGAATTTTCAAGCAAAAATACTAATTTGTTTGTTTGTTTTCAGGTCGCGGTCGCCGGGACGCACGCCGGGAGTGGTTCCAGACAAGGTAGTATCCAGAGGAATAAAAATTTTGTGTAAATTTAGAAGACTGAACAAATTTTGATATTTTACCAAGTCGAAAAAGATGAAAATAAAATTTTGCGAAAATTGAAAATTTTGGTGTCCAGGAAACGTGGGGCGGTGCCCGGATGACAGGTGTAATAAAATAATGCAGAAAAAACGCTGAAAACCGTGTCAAGATTAAGTATTTAGTTTAAAAATAAACCTCGGGTTAGGTTAGGTTAGGTTAGGTTAGGTTAGGTTAGGTTAGGTTCCCCCCCATTGGGGTTCTCGCCTTGTCGCGGCGGGGGGGCTTAGTAGCCGTGGAGTGGGCCCACGGCGAAGCGAAGTGGAACCCCGAGGCGGGCGCTGCTCCTGCGGGCTTTGCCCAGGAAGCCCGCAGTCGAGCGGCCACTGTAGGTTGCGGTGTCGTATGGGAGGCACCGCAACTGAGGCGGGCCGCGGTGTTGCATTAGCGACACTGCGGCTGAAGGTTTACGGGGCCGCGGCGGGAGAGGAGTGCCGGTATCGCGGTGCGCCGCTCTCCCTGCCTTCCGCGGCCTCGGCGGGGCCGCAGCCGCAGGACTGCGGACACGGTGGGGCCGCAGGGGGAGAGGAGTGTCGGTATTACGATGCGCCGCTCTCCCTACCCTCTGCGGCCGAGGTCCGGGGCGGCGGATGCGGGGAAGTCCGCCAACCCCCGTCCCATGTTCGGGACAGGACCCGAGGTGGCGGCGCGTAGTGTTCCACGCGCGCCCCTCTAGGACGTAGGGGGAGTTTTGACTCCCCACTACACGGCGGGGCCCGCAGAGGCGGGCCATCACCAGTCGGGGGCCGCGGACGAATTTATAGTTCCCGTAGCCCCCGACGCAGGTGCGAGAGGGAACACCGTGTGGTTTTAGTCGGTAGGTCACCCACTCTGGGTGGAGTCCGACACGCCCCGTCGCCTCCCCGGGCGGCGGATGTCCATGAGGATTTCCACACGCACAAAAAAAAAAAAAAAAAAAAAAAAAAAGGTTAGGTTAGGTTAGGTTGGGGTGCTGGGTCAGACAACCTCCTCGTGTGCTCTTTTTAGAGCCGGTGCACCCTGGGCACGAGCAATAACTTTCTTCAAGTCTGGGGTCTGTTGTTGCTCGTGGCGAATAGTCTGACGTGGGGGGGCCATTCATTGGCCATGGGGTCGTTTTTCCACGTGTTCCTCTGATCTCGCAGAGAGCACAGTGGAGGAGCAAGGGCGGGCTCGGTGAGTACTCACCATACCACTGAGCCGGCAGTGGGAGTTCTGTCTTCCCTGCCACCGCCGTAAAATCGGAGGGTATCCTTACATTTGCTGGGTGCTGTGGTCATGTCTCGCGGCCCAGCGTGAGGTACCTTCCGTCGGTCTTGGCTTGGTCGCCCGGACCGCGGGGAAGAAAACCCCGGTAACAAATCACCCCGAATCCTAAGCGGCGGCGCACCGCGAGAGGATGTGTGGCTGGCGGGGCTCCTCGGAGCAACCAGTCGCTAGTGCGACCCCCACCAGGGTACCTGCGGACCCCCTGGTTGGGTTACACTCTACGCTTACCCGGGTACAGGGGGCACTGCCCGGGTGGACCTTTATTTCCCCCACACTCGTGGGATTTGTTATGGATAAATCGAACAAAAAACAAAATAAAGATGTTGAGGAGGATGCAGTGTCCGATGCCGGATCTGCATCGAGTGATTTGATGGTGGTGGAGCACAGTGCACCTGCGCTTTGCTCATCGCCGTTTTGGAGAGACGGGCGCAAGCGCCTGCGCTCGAGTGACGCAAGTCGCTCCGGCTCCGGGTCCGAATCGGGCTCGGGTGATGAATCTGTGCCGGCTAAAGTTGGCACGGCCAGAAGAGGGAGAGGTCGTCCTCCCACTACTGGAGAATACGTGGGATTGGCCAAAGCAAAGGCAGAGCTGATAGCCTATAAGCGGGAGGACCTTCGTCTTCGTGCCGAAGAAGAGGCATTGGACTTAGTACAGTTAGCCAAGTCAAAGAGAGTTACGTCGGATGTTGAATCCGGCTCCGCAGTTGAGGGCCTCACCGCAGTTGCTCTATTTGAACAAGTCTCTGCCGGACTTAAGGTGGTGCATCATGTTGCTACAAAGTCGAGCAATCTGAAAGGAACCTTCACAAGAAGCCTGAAAGAGGCAATGAAGGTTATCGAAGATGCAGCTGGTGGACTACGCCAGCTATCCGCGTCCGAGGAGAATGGCAAGCTGGAGGCTGCCAACAGTCGCCTGCAGGAGGAATTGGCGAAACTACAGGCCGACAACGGTCGCCTACAAGATGCCAACAGCCGCCTGAGAGCAGACCAAGAACTATTGCGTCGTGAGTTAGAAAAGCTCAAAGCAGACGTGGCGAATATCAGCCAACCGACTGCTCTAAAACCAGTGCAGCCGGTCGAGTCGGAACTGGTACGCCTATTCCGCACTGAAATGGCCAGCCTAGCTGCCAGATTCAGTGTAATAGAGGGGAAGATCTTGCGCCCGCCGCTCGCAAGCGATCGAAACAGAGCTGAGGGGCCAGCAACGACACCATCCTACGCGTCGAAAGCTGCGGCACCACGTGGCGCGGCCAAGCCCGGTCGGGCTGCGCAAAACAATCAGGCCACCTCGGCCAGGACGGTCCAGAAGCCGGGCCCTACTGTGGAGATGACGACAACGACGGCTCAGACTGCGCAGTCCCAAAGTGGCTCTACACAGCCAGGCCCTCCCCAGCCCTCGCAGGGGACGTCAACCCCGGCTGCTTCTTCTCGGCCCACTACGGGTCAGAACAACAAGGGACCGAAGAAGAACAATGCTGCTCCCGCCGCCTCCCAGAAGCGCCAGACGGGTGATAATCCCAAGGAAGGGGAGTGGCAGACCGTTAGTAAGACGAAAAAGAAGAAGAAAAAGAAGTCCAAATCTAAGAATACGGGAAAGAAACAGCCCAAACTGCGGCCGCCACGCTCTACAGCAGTTGTGCTGTCACTGCAACCGGGTGCGGAAGAGAGAGGGGTTACCTATGCGTCTGTCTTGACCGAGGCCCGACAAAACGTAGACCTCGCCGGTCTCGGGATACCCCACCTCAAATTCAGAAGAGCAATCACTGGCGCACGTATCCTGCAAATCCCCGGAGCAACGAGTGGCGACAAAGCTGACTCCTTAGCGGCAAAGTTGCAGGAATGCCTAAAGGGTGAGGATGTTAGAGTCTCTAGACCCACCAAATGCGCAGAGCTACGCTTGTCGGGTCTGGATGACTCAGTTACCTCAAATGAGGTGGGCGCGGTCGCCGCGCGAGTCGGTGAATGCTCCGTCGACCAAATTAAAGTTGGGCAAATACGCCTCGGTCCTTCTGGCCTCGGAACGGTCTGGCTCCGCTGCCCTGTGACGGCAGCAAAGAAAATTGCTGACGCAGATAATCTGCTCATAGGATGGGTGCCGGCAAAGGTAACACTGCTGGAACCTAGGCCCATGCAGTGCTACCGCTGCCTGGATGGCGGCCACGTGCAGCACACTTGCACGTCAGAGGTGGATCGCAGTGAGCTGTGTTATCGCTGCAGCCAGCCGGGCCATAAAGCTGGTCAATGCTCTGCCGCGCTGCATTGTGCACTGTGCGCGGCAGCTGACAAACCTGCGGAGCACAGAGTGGGCTCTAAGTCCTGCTCAGCCCGTGCGAGCAAGAAGCGAGCTGGTCTAAGAGTCACGCAGACTCCCCAGACTCAACCATTGGCCGCTCAGGCCATGGACGTGGAGGATAGTGAGCCAACGCCAAATCCATAATGGCCATAAGGTTTCTACAGGGCAACATCAACCACTGCGCCAGGGCTCAGGACCTACTACTCCAGAGCATGGCGGAGTGGTTGATACACGTGGCGGTCGTGGCGGAGCCATACTTTGTCCCCCCCAGAGACAACTGGGTAGGCGACACCGAGGGCTCAGTGGCCATTATGTGCCAGCAAGCTGTGGGCGCAACAATGGTGCCCGTGGACAGGCGTCCGGGCTGCGTCGCTGCCGTCGTTGAGGGTACCCTAGTGGTTGGGGTATACTTCTCGCCCAACAGGGTTCTCGCCGATTTCGAAGCTTTTCTCGGAGATGTGGGGGCCCTGATTGGGCGGAATCAAACCCACCCTGTTCTCCTCCTCGGGGACCTCAATGCCAAATCATCGGCTTGGGGCTGCCCCAGCACCGATGCACGGGGTGAGTTACTTGAGGAGTGGTCTGTGTCGACTGGGTTGGAGATCCTCAACCGCGGGACGGTGCACACCTGCGTCCGGCAGAATGGCGGCTCGATCGTGGACGTCTCTCTGGCAAGTCCATCGGTGGCCTGCCGTGTCCAGGGCTGGCGGGTGATGGAAGGCGTGGAAACACTGTCCGACCATCGGTATATTCGTCTGGAGGTTTCCGCGCCTTTGGGGACTCCGAACAGCGGCCACGCGAGCCAGAACACCCCTGCGACCCCGAGGTGGGTCCTAAAACAGCTGGACAGAGAAGTCTTTATCGAAGCCGCCATTGTGCACGCCTGGTTCTCCGCTCCTGAGGAACTAGTGGACGTGGACGCCGAGGCGGCCTGGTTCCGGCACGCAATGACACAAATCTGTGATGCGGCCATGCCCCGGGCCAGGTCGGGGCCCCAGAAGCGGCAGGTGTACTGGTGGTCTCAGGAGTTGGCAGAGCTCCGCAGGGAGTGCGTTGCGGCCCGACGCCTGTACACACGTCAGCGCCGACGTCGTCGTCGTGATCCTTCGCTTGAGTCTCAGCTGTATGAATCATACAGAGGAGCCAAGGAAGCTCTGCAGCTTAGAATCAGCCGGGCGAAAGACGACGGGCACGAGCAATTCTTGGCCCTGCTAAACGGTGACCCCTGGGGACGGCCCTACAAGCTTGCAAGAGCTAAACTTCGACCTTGGGCGCCCCCACTGACCGAGACGCTGGAGCCCACTCTGCTTGGGAATGTCGTGTCTACACTATTCCCGAATCGGGCGGAGCATGTTCCGCCGCCAATGAGGACAAATGATGTGACGCAAGAAGAGTCAGACGTGCCAGAGGTCTCCGAGGCTGAATTGGGAGTTGCAGAAATGCGCATGCGTGCTAAAAACACGGCGCCGGGCCCAGATGGCATTCCGGGCCGAGCTTGGGCTCTGGCCCTAAAGGTCTTAGGTCCCAGATTACGGGTCCACTTTACAGAGTGCCTCAAGCAGGGCCGCTTCCCAGAGCAGTGGAAGACGGGCAGACTTGTCCTTCTTCGAAAGGAGGGGCGCCCCGCGGAATCTCCCTCTGCATACCGCCCAATTGTGCTGCTCGATGAGGTTAGCAAGCTTTTCGAGCGCGTGACTGCTGCTCGCATCGTCAAGCATTTGACCAGAGTTGGCCCCGACTTATCCGACAACCAGTTTGGGTTCCGAACTGGCAGATCGACCGTCGACGCGATCCTGCGCGTAAAAGCCTTGTCGGAACAGGTGGTGGCGGACGGCGGAGTATTGCTTGCGGTGTCGTTGGACATCGCCAACGCGTTTAATACTCTGCCGTGGAGCTGCATCGTTGAGGCGCTCCGGCACCATCGACTGCCGCTTCACCTTCGTCGGATAGTCGGGGATTACTTGCGCGATCGCTCGGTCACGTACATGGGACGCAACGGTGTCTGCACCAGGGGGATGTCGTGCGGTGTTCCACAGGGTTCAGTTCTCGGACCGCTCCTGTGGAACATCGGGTACGACTGGGTTCTGCGTGGTTCCACTCTCCCGAACGTAAGCTTGATATGCTACGCCGATGATACGCTCGTCTTGGCCCAGGGGAGATCGTACAGGGAGGCTGCCCATCTTGCGACTGCAGGAGTGGCTCAGGCTGTTGCGCGCATCCGCCGGCTGGGGCTGGAAGTGGCGCTAAATAAGACGGAGGCTCTGTGTTTCCATGGGCCCCGGAAGTCACCTCCTACAGGATCTCACATTATTATCGGTGGGGTCCGCATAGATATCAAACCTTGCATGAGGTATCTGGGGCTCGTGCTGGATAGCAGGTGGACTTTTAACGCTCACTTCCAGCGCCTGGCACCGCGACTGTTAGGTGCGGCTGGCGCTCTCGGACGGCTGCTGCCAAACCTCGGTGGCCCCAAAGTCAGCTGCAGGTGGCTCTACCTGGGGGTCATACGTTCTATGGCCCTCTACGGTGCTCCTGTCTGGGCCACCGAGATAACAAGACAAGGCGTCGCTACATTGCTGCGGCCACAGCGTGCGATATCCATACGAGTCATCCGCGGGTATCGCACGATTTCGACGGAGGCGGCGTGCGCGCTGGCAGGGTCCCTTCCTTGGGATCTGGATGCCCGTGTCCTTGCGTCACTCTATACATGGCGCAAGGAGGCGCGGGATCACGACGAAATGGTGGATTCGAGGGAGATGGACCTGTGCAGGGCACAACTACAACAGACGGCAGTTGCAGAATGGGTAGAGCGGCTGATGCGACCAGGGGCGGGCCTTCGGACGATAGAGGCCCTCCGCCCCGTTCTTAAGGAATGGATGGACAGGCGTCACGGCGTTTTGACCTTCCGGCTGACACAGGTGCTGTCGGGGCATGGTTGCTTCGGCAAGTACCTCTGCCGCATCGCCGGGAGAGAGCCAGACGCCTGCTGCCACCAGTGTGGGAGCCTTGAAGACACGGCGCAGCACACACTCGCTGAGTGCACCGCTTGGGAAGCGCAGCGCCGTGTCCTTAATGCGGAGATAGGTGGAGACCTTTCGCTTCCGGCCGTCGTCTCTAGCATGGTCGGGAGCGAGAATGCATGGCAGGCGGTGGCCTCATTCTGCGAAGAGGTCATCGCCACAAAGGAAGCCGCGGAAAGGGAGCGGGAGGCTGTCTCCACACTGCCAATCCGCGCCCGGAGAACAGGGCGCAGGAACAGGGCAGACAACGCCCTGTTCGTACCACCTTAAATGGCCACGGGCGGCGGACTTGGGGAAGTCCGGCCGCCCATCATCACATGGCCTGAGTAGGCGGCGCGGTTTGGTGTTGCCGCGCCCCACTCTCGTGGATTGGCAGGAGAGGGATCAACGATCACTGATCCCCTACGTTGGGCTGGGGACTGCATTGGCGGTCCGCCACTGCTGGGGTCGCGGAGGAATATCAACTTGTTCCCGTGGCCTCAGCAACAAAAGTGGTGAGCCGAAGCACTCGTGTGGTTTTTAGTCGGTAGGTCACCCACTCTGGGTGGAGTCCGACACGCCCCGTCGCCTTCCCCGGGCGGTGGATGTCCATGAGGATTTTCCACACGCACAAAAAAAAAAAAAAAAAAAAAAAGGTTAGGTTAGGTTAGGTTCCCCCCCATTGGGGTTCTCGCCTTGTCGCGGCGGGGGGGCTTAGTAGCCGTGGAGTGGGCCCACGGCGAAGCGAAGTGGAACCCCGAGGCGGGCGCTGCTCCTGCGGGCTTTGCCCAGGAAGCCCGCAGTCGAGCGGCCACTGTAGGTTGCGGTGTCGTATGGGAGGCACCGCAACTGAGGCGGGCCGCGGTGTTGCATTAGCGACACTGCGGCTGAAGGTTTACGGGGCCGCGGCGGGAGAGGAGTGCCGGTATCACGGTGCGCCGCTCTCCCTGCCTTCCGCGGCCTCGGCGGGGCCGCAGCCGCAGGACTGCGGACACGGTGGGGCCGCAGGGGGAGAGGAGTGTCGGTATTACGATGCGCCGCTCTCCCTACCCTCTGCGGCCGAGGTCCGGGGCGGCGGATGCGGGGAAGTCCGCCAACCCCCGTCCCATGTTCGGGACAGGACCCGAGGTGGCGGCGCGTAGTGTTCCACGCGCGCCCCTCTAGGACGTAGGGGGAGTTTTGACTCCCCACTACACGGCGGGGCCCGCAGAGGCGGGCCATCACCAGTCGGGGGCCGCGGACGAATTTATAGTTCCCGTAGCCCCCGACGCAGGTGCGAGAGGGAACACCGTGTGGTTTTAGTCGGTAGGTCACCCACTCTGGGTGGAGTCCGACACGCCCCGTCGCCTCCCCGGGCGGCGGATGTCCATGAGGATTTCCACACGCACAAAAAAAAAAAAAAAAAAAAAAAAAAAAAAAAAAAAAAAAAAAAAAAAAAAAAAAAAAAAAGGTTAGGTTAGGTTTTTTTTTTTTTTTTTTTTTTTTTTTTTTTTTTTTTTTTTGCGTTTACCCCTGACATGTTTGGGTCAGAGTCTTTTATTTACTAATTTAACTTTTACATTCATTATTTCAATACTAATTTAAGACTAAATAATTTGTATCTATATGTGTTACATTTCAACGGTTTAACTTCAGTTTATATCGGTTTATTACATTTTACTTTTACTATTTAATTCTACAGTTTATACAAATTTCTACGGATATAATTAATATCGTAATTTATTGACACTATAGTAACTTATTTTAACTAAATGCTTTATAACTACTTAATTACTATTACATTTTTATCCATCGTTAATTTAATAGCTTACTTCTTTGTTTTCTTACGATTTATTTACAGCTTTGGACTACTTTTAATATATACTTATTATATATGAAAGTACATCCTACTAAACCTTATTTTTATTTACTACTTTTTGAGCTATTTCTTTACAGTATTTTATAAATTTCGATCTTGTTTGTTTATTTTCTATTATGATTGGTATATTACCTTTGTTAATTTTCATTTCTATTTCTATTTCTAAATCAGACCTTTTGCAGGCGTAGATAGGGCACTCTGTTAAAATGTGGAATACACTTTCGTTACATTCGGGGTCACAGGGGCACGCCGGGCTCCCCTTGCATTTGAAGCGGTTCAAATACTCGGAGAACCCGCCGTGTCCCGTCAATACTTGTACCAATAGTGGGTCGAGATGCAATTTTCTTATTATACTATACGCCGCGGTAGCGTTGGGGAAAAAGAGTTTAGTCGTTGACGCTGTTTCACCTGATCCGTACCTTGCGTTCCACTCGTCAAGCGACTCCTTACGGATTTGTCCCCTTACAAATGAAGCCGGGCACAAATCATAGTCTGGCTTCGTTTTCTTTCTCAGCGCTGCTTCTTTGGCCAGTTCATCGGCCCTTTCATTTCCCTCCATCCCGGCGTGTGCCTTGATCCAGTAAAGCTTGACCGCTTTGCCACGATTCGCATTTTCCTGAATGTTCTTTCGGATTCCTACTGCAAGGGGATGTAGGGAAAGACCTCGGGTTACTGTTTCCAGGGCTGACCTGGAGTCGCAGTAAATTTCGAGGGTTTGGGCTGGTAGTTTGAGTGCCAACTCAGAGGCTTTATGCAATGCCAGAAGCTCAGCTTGATAAACGGTGCAGAACTGCTCCAACTTAAACTTTTGGGCCTTGGTTTCCCGCCCGTTTTCCCAGAGAGATAGCGCTGCACCCACTTTACCCTCTATTTTACTTACGTCGGTATAAATCTTCGGGTTTTCAACGCTTTGCTGGTCCAGTTCTGCACTGCTTGCCATAAACTCAAAACCTATCTCGACCTGGTCTGCTGGGTGTGGCACGTGTGTGTGTGGGACTGGTGTTTCTATGTCGCGATCTCCTATCGCTCTCTGGGAATATCCTCTTTTTACTTCATAAAAAGAGGCTGCTTCTCGAATCCTAAGATCCAAGGGAAGCAGTCCAGAGAGTACTAAGGCTGAATTCAGCGATGTTGTCCTATAAGCCTTGGTTATTTTCTGTACGAACCCACGCTGAACCGCATTAAGTTGCTTCCGTATATACACCTTGTCAGTCGCAGGCCCCCAGGCGCTTGCCGCATACATGATCACCGGTTCTACCACTGCGGTATATATGGTCCTGATTATTTCTGGTTTTAGGCCCCAGCTGATTTTCGCTGCTCTAGACAGTTGTTTGTATATATCTAGTGCTTTCCTACATACATTTGACGCATGAGTGCTAAATGCCAATCTGTCATCGATGGTCAACCCTAAGATCTTAATTTCCCGGGACAGGGCCAGGCTCTCCCCACCCATGTGCAGAATTGGTGAGTCGTACTTCAGTTTGTTGGTTATTACCATGGCCTTTGTCTTGTGCGGCGCAAACTTAAGTTTATTTTGGGCTCCCCAATTCTGAACGTGCGCAAGAGTCATGTTTGCCCTGCTCTGGATCTCCAAAGCTGTGTTACCAGAGAAAATCAGTACCACATCATCCGCGAAAGCTTGGCAGTAATCTCCCCGTTCCTCCAGTTCATTGAGCAGGGGGTCCAGGAGCATATTCCAGAATGTGGGCCCTCCTATAGAGCCCTGTACACAGCCTTTGGTTGTTTCTCGGCTATATTCCGCTCCCGCGTATCTGACACGCACTTTCCTGTCCCGCAGATAGCTGTCCACCAATCGACGCAGGTTTATCGGACATTTTGTTTCTGCCAACCTGCATTTTATTGCCGGCCACCATGCGCTGTCGAAGGCTCCCTCTATGTCTAGTGATATGACTACAGTTATCTTTCTAGCCTTTAATTGGTCTTTAATATATTTTATCAAGTCATAGAGGGAGTCTTCGGTGCTGCGCTGTGGCATAAATCCATATTGGCTCTTGGATGCCGTTGGTAGAACGTGCCACCGGATGCGTCTGATCAACATTTTTTCGAGGATTTTGCCCAGTACAGGCAAAAGCCCTATCGGCCTGTACGATTTAGGGTGCGTGTAGTCCTCCTTCCCCGGTTTCCTGAGTACTACTACCACTGCTTCCTTCCAGGACGTCGGAAAATGGGACAGACTAAGGCACTTATTTAACAGCGCCAGAAATACTTGTGGGTGCTGGGCGATGGCTGCTCCACAAATGTCAGCTGTGAGTCCGTCTATTCCAGGAGCTTTCTTGGGGTTAAAACTAGACGCAGCCCACTTCAGTTCTGCAGCTGTGAATGGGGGATCGTATGCTTCACCATACGTCCCCTCATTTACTCTATTCGCTAATTCCCTTACCCTCGTGTGGTCTGCATCGTCATCCTGCATTTTATCCTCAGGATAAAAAGTCTCCGCTAACATCCTGGCTGACTCTTCGCCGCTGTATACCTTGCCTCCTTGGACTAAGGGCAAGTCTTCCTTCCTGGTGGTGGTGCGACCTATCACCCTATATATGCTGCCCCACATAGTTTCACGATCCTGTCTTCCGCAAAACTCCTTCCAGCTACTTGTCTGAGCGTTCCACATAGCCTTTTTATACTCCTCCTTTGCCGTGAGATACTGTTCCACTACCCATGCTCGGCGGTCCGATGCAGCACAGGAGATTCTCCTTTTCCTTCTTTTGACGTCTACTTGCATCTTTGTCAACTCCTCAGTCCACCAGGGCAATCCCGTCTGTTTCCTGTTCTTTACTAGCGCTATTGTTCCTTCGCATGCCTCTTCTAGTGCGTCCTTGTATGCTTCGATTGTTTTATCTAATTCTTCTATTGTAGCAATTTTATCTATTTCCGTTTTGTTTAACTTTTTGTGTTCACAAACCTCTTCTAGTTTTTTATAAAACCGTGTCCAGTTTGCTTTTTTTGTATTATATTTTCTAGTTGTTCTTTTTATATCTGTCCCTATTGATTTTTCCAGTTTTAATTCAAACAGGATTGCCCTGTGGTCCGAGGTTGTGACGTCTCCAGCTAATCTCCAGTTTATCACCCTGCCGAGCATGTCTTCTGTGCATGTGGTTATATCTACACAGCTGCAGTATCTCTGCCCTCCTCTAACTACATCAAAGGTTGGAGTTGTTCCGAAGTTAAGGATCTGAAGTCCCAGTTCATCCAGCGTACCGGCCAGAGCTTCCCCCCTATGGTCCACTTCCCGACTTCCCCACCACGTATTCCATGCATTGACGTCTCCCCCCAGTATTATGTCCTTCACCCCGATTCCCTCCTTTATTTTTCTTATTTGTTCCAGATCAGGCTCGATAGGCTGTCCCCCATCCAAGTAAACTGACACGACCCCAATGTTCCACGCTCCTGTTCTTAACTTTGCTACCGCAAAGTTTTCGGTGGTCAAAGTTGGACACTGCGTTAGGTCTATTGTGTCATCGAAGAGTACAATGGCCGCTTTGTTCACCTTTTCAGTTTTCCTGGCACACTGCACTACTCGTGCACCCGGATAGCTCTTCATTTCGCCTATAGCTCCTATATACGGCTCTTGGACCATTGCGAATGCGAATTTCCTTCTGCCCGCTTCTATGATCAATTCGGATGTGGCGAGTTCGCACCTTTGGAGGTTTGCCTGAATCACACAATACTGGTAAGGTTTCCCCTCGTTCTCATTGTTCTGCTCATATACGCCTGGTACCACCTTAGCAATAAGCTACGGTGGACCTCGCTATAGTCTCCCATCTCTTCCTCACAGGGCACTCAGTGGCAAATGCGTTGTGGTCCACATGGTCCAACTTAGCCTTCAGGCAGTTTTGGCACGTTGGTGCTTCCCCGGCAGCGAAAACGGGGCACTCTGTTCTAAGATGTGGACCTCCGCAGTGACTGCAAATATCCACTGGTTCTTCACGACAGGTTCTTTTCCCATGACCGAAACCCAAGCACCGCGAGCACTGTATCAGCGGGGATCGGTCTTCCACCTTAAGCCGCTGGATGTCAATGTGCACTGTGCCAACGTTGGTTATCCTATTCCATAGGGGTGGTGATACACTCAACACAACATGCGCCGTGTGCGGGTTCCTAGCCTTTTTCCTGTATTTTATGGTTACCCTGTCATTTTCCCTGCTCAGATCTTGAAATAGATTGCTATTCTGCGTATGAAGGGCCTTGAGGATGTCCTCGTCGGTGTTATACTGGAGAACTCCCCATATGATTACTAATGGATCTTTATTTTTTACTTCTTCTACATTTAGTTCTATCCCTGCTTTATTTATTCTTTCCTTGACTCTATTCATTTCCATTTGTGTTTTGCACCCTACTATCACTTTTTGATCCCTTCCTTTCCTCATTCTGTCTATTTTGAGTCCTTCTTCCTTGGCGTCAACTGCTTTCCGTATTTTCTCAAATACCTGCTCTCCCGTGTCCTTTTCATCTTTCGAGGTTATCACTATTGAGTGCATGGCCGTAGTCTCAGAACGTTCACTCCTTGGAGAACCGGCCGTCACACTGGCGTACGTCAATCTTATTCTCGACTCCTGTTCTATAACTTCTCTAAGCTTATTCATCTCTTTGCGGCTTTCTTCTAGCTGCCTTCCGTGTTCTTCAATTTTCTTAAGAAGTTCGCTTTCTTCCTTTCCTTTTTCTAACTCCTTTGTTATTTCCTTTTCTTGTGCTGCTATAGGTTTTATCACGTTTTCAGGACACTTTGCTACTTCTCCTTCTTTGACCAGTTGGAAAAGGCGCTCGATCGCTTGAGTCACCTCTACCTTAATATCGGTCCTTAAATTTCTTGAGTTACCGAGGTGGAGCTTTGCTTTTGTAACGCACGCTTTCGCTTCGGCTACTCTATTTGCATATCTTAGTGATCCTACCTTTGGTGATATGCTCTGATGCTCATTAGGCACAGTATGCTTACCCACTTCCTTCTTCTCTTGCTGTGGGATTGCCTTCTGTATAGGTTTTCCTTGGATCGCCTTTTTAGGTGATTTTGGAGAATTTGACTTTTCTTCTGTCCTTCCTGCTTCCCAATCTCCTATACTTCTTCTCACATTTAAGGTCTGAGTCACATCTTCTGTAGAAGGTCCTGCCTTCTCTGTCTCATTTAATTGGCTTGAAAGGCCTTCGTCCTTTCCAGCGTCCATATTCCTTTTGACGGGGGTGCGGTGGCCAAACATATTCAGAAGAATAAACCTCGTTGAACACGTTAATAACGGTTATAGCTATCTATGACTGCTAGCAAAAATGAAGCAATCGTCTAAATAAATAAAAGAAAGATTATAAATAGAGAAATAGTGTCAATTGCAATTTAGGTCAATAGGACCTATCGTTAGACCAAAACAGGCTTCCACTTCGTGCCACAACTCGAAATAACGAAGCGGGCTATTGACACTGTCAAAAGCAATAAAAAAATTTATATACCTACTCCGACTCCACCTAGCCAAGCCCCAAGAGGGTGGGTGGGCGGGCAATTTTTTAAAATTTTCCTGCGAGTTATCCCCACTTGTGGGGTACCGGCGGATGCGGGACGCCGAGCGCTACAAGACTATGCTGGAATATGGGGTGGGTGGGGTAGAAAATTTGGAAGAAAAATCTAATAAACAATATTTTGGTGAATTTTTAAGCAAAAATACTAATTTGTTTGTTTGTTTTCAGGTCGCGGTCGCCGGGACGCACGCCGGGAGTGGTTCCAGACAAGGTAGTATCCAGAGGAATAAAAATTTTGTGTAAATTTAGAAGACTGAACAAATTTTGATATTTTTCTAAGTCGAAAAAGATGAAAATAAAATTTCGCGAAAATTAAAAATTTTGGTGTCCAGGAAACGTGGGGCGGTGCCCGGATGACAGGTGTAATAAAATAATGCAGTAAAAACGCTGAAAACCGTGTCAAATTTAAGTATTTCGTTCAAAAATAAACCTCGTTGTACTGAATATATCGAGGTATAAGGTAACCTCGGTGTGACAATAGTGTGACACTTTTAAAAATATGGTGTGGGATGGGTGAAGTTAAAGGTGACAATTTTTAAAATTTTCCTGCGAGTTATCCCCACTTGTGGGGTACCGGCGGATGCGGGACGCCGAGCGCTACAAGACTATGCTGGAATATGGGGTGGGTGGGGTAGAAAATTTGGAAGAAAAATCTAATAAACAATATTTTGGTGAATTTTTAAGCAAAAATACTAATTTGTTTGTTTGTTTTCAGGTCGCGGTCGCCGGGACGCACGCCGGGAGTGGTTCCAGACAAGGTAGTATCCAGAGGAATAAAAATTTTGTGTAAATTTAGAAGACTGAACAAATTTTGATATTTTTCTAAGTCGAAAAAGATGAAAATAAAATTTCGCGAAAATTAAAAATTTTGGTGTCCAGGAAACGTGGGGCGGTGCCCGGATGACAGGTGTAATAAAATAATGCAGTAAAAACGCTGAAAACCGTGTCAAATTTAAGTATTTCGTTCAAAAATAAACCTCGTTGTACTGAATATATCGAGGTATAAGGTAACCTCGGTGTGACAATAGTGTGACACTTTTAAAAATATGGTGTGGGATGGGTGAAGTTAAAGGTGACAATTTTTAAAATTTTCCTGCGAGTTATCCCCACTTGTGGGGTACCGGCGGATGCGGGACGCCGAGCGCTACAAGACTATGCTGGAATATGGGGTGGGTGGGGTAGAAAATTTGGAAGAAAAATCTAATAAACAATATTTTGGTGAATTTTTAAGCAAAAATACTAATTTGTTTGTTTGTTTTCAGGTCGCGGTCGCCGGGACGCACGCCGGGAGTGGTTCCAGACAAGGTAGTATCCAGAGGAATAAAAATTTTGTGTAAATTTAGAAGACTGAACAAATTTTGATATTTTTCTAAGTCGAAAAAGATGAAAATAAAATTTCGCGAAAATTAAAAATTTTGGTGTCCAGGAAACGTGGGGCGGTGCCCGGATGACAGGTGTAATAAAATAATGCAGTAAAAACGCTGAAAACCGTGTCAAATTTAAGTATTTCGTTCAAAAATAAACCTCGTTGTACTGAATATATCGAGGTATAAGGTAACCTCGGTGTGACAATAGTGTGACACTTTTAAAAATATGGTGTGGGATGGGTGAAGTTAAAGGTGACAATTTTTAAAATTTTCCTGCGAGTTATCCCCACTTGTGGGGTACCGGCGGATGCGGGACGCCGAGCGCTACAAGACTATGCTGGAATATGGGGTGGGTGGGGTAGAAAATTTGGAAGAAAAATCTAATAAACAATATTTTGGTGAATTTTTAAGCAAAAATACTAATTTGTTTGTTTGTTTTCAGGTCGCGGTCGCCGGGACGCACGCCGGGAGTGGTTCCAGACAAGGTAGTATCCAGAGGAATAAAAATTTTGTGTAAATTTAGAAGACTGAACAAATTTTGATATTTTTCTAAGTCGAAAAAGATGAAAATAAAATTTCGCGAAAATTAAAAATTTTGGTGTCCAGGAAACGTGGGGCGGTGCCCGGATGACAGGTGTAATAAAATAATGCAGTAAAAACGCTGAAAACCGTGTCAAATTTAAGTATTTCGTTCAAAAATAAACCTCGTTGTACTGAATATATCGAGGTATAAGGTAACCTCGGTGTGACAATAGTGTGACACTTTTAAAAATATGGTGTGGGATGGGTGAAGTTAAAGGTGACAATTTTTAAAATTTTCCTGCGAGTTATCCCCACTTGTGGGGTACCGGCGGATGCGGGACGCCGAGCGCTACAAGACTATGCTGGAATATGGGGTGGGTGGGGTAGAAAATTTGGAAGAAAAATCTAATAAACAATATTTTGGTGAATTTTTAAGCAAAAATACTAATTTGTTTGTTTGTTTTCAGGTCGCGGTCGCCGGGACGCACGCCGGGAGTGGTTCCAGACAAGGTAGTATCCAGAGGAATAAAAATTTTGTGTAAATTTAGAAGACTGAACAAATTTTGATATTTTTCTAAGTCGAAAAAGATGAAAATAAAATTTCGCGAAAATTAAAAATTTTGGTGTCCAGGAAACGTGGGGCGGTGCCCGGATGACAGGTGTAATAAAATAATGCAGTAAAAACGCTGAAAACCGTGTCAAATTTAAGTATTTCGTTCAAAAATAAACCTCGTTGTACTGAATATATCGAGGTATAAGGTAACCTCGGTGTGACAATAGTGTGACACTTTTAAAAATATGGTGTGGGATGGGTGAAGTTAAAGGTGACAATTTTTAAAATTTTCCTGCGAGTTATCCCCACTTGTGGGGTACCGGCGGATGCGGGACGCCGAGCGCTACAAGACTATGCTGGAATATGGGGTGGGTGGGGTAGAAAATTTGGAAGAAAAATCTAATAAACAATATTTTGGTGAATTTTTAAGCAAAAATACTAATTTGTTTGTTTGTTTTCAGGTCGCGGTCGCCGGGACGCACGCCGGGAGTGGTTCCAGACAAGGTAGTATCCAGAGGAATAAAAATTTTGTGTAAATTTAGAAGACTGAACAAATTTTGATATTTTTCTAAGTCGAAAAAGATGAAAATAAAATTTCGCGAAAATTAAAAATTTTGGTGTCCAGGAAACGTGGGGCGGTGCCCGGATGACAGGTGTAATAAAATAATGCAGTAAAAACGCTGAAAACCGTGTCAAATTTAAGTATTTCGTTCAAAAATAAACCTCGGTTAGGTTAGGTTAGGTTAGGTTAGGTTAGGTTAGGTTAGGTTAGGTTAGGTTAGGTTAGGTTAGGTTAGGTTAGGTTAGGTTAGGTTAGGTTAGGTTGGGGTGCTGGGTCAGACAACCTCCTCGTGTGCTCTTTTTGGAGCCGGTGCACCCTGGGCACGAGCAATAACTTTCTTCAAGTCTGGGGTCTGTTATTGCTCGTGGCGAATAGTCTGACGTGGGAGGGGCCATTTATAGGCCTAGGGGCGGTTTTTCCACGTGTTCCTCTGATCTTGCAGAGAGCACAGTGGAGGAGCGAGGGCGGGCTCGGTGTGTACTCACCATACCACTGAGCTGGCAGTGGGAGTTCTGTCTTCCTTGCCACCGCCGTAAAATCGGAGGGTACTCTTACACTTGCTGGGTGCTGTGGTCATGTCTCGCGGCCCAGCGTGAGGTACCCTCCGTCAGTCTTGGCTTGGTCGCCCGGACTGCGGGGAAGAAAACCCCGATAACAAATCACCCCGAATCCCAAGCGGCGGCGCACCGCGAGGGGATGAGTGGCTGGCGGGGCTCCTCGGAGCATCCAGTCGCTAGTGCGACCCCCACCAGGGTACCTGCGGACCCCCTGGTTGGGTTACACTCTACGCTTACCCGGGTACACGGGGCACTGCCCGGGTGGACCTTTATTTCCCCCACACTCGTGGGAATTTATATGGATAATTCAAATAAAAAACCAATAAATGATGTTGAGGAGGATGCAGTGTCCGATGCCGGCTCTGCATCGAGTGATTTGATGGTGGTGGAGCACAGTGCGCCTGCGCTTGGCTCATCGCCGTTTTGGAGAGACGGGCGTAAGCGTCTGCGCTCGAGTGAGGTGAGTCGCTCAGGGTCCGAATCGGGCTCGGGTGACGAATCAGTGCCGGCTGCCAAAGTCGGCACGGCCAGAAGAGGGAGAGGTCGTCCTCCCACTACTGGCGAATATGTCGGTCTTGCCAAGGCCAAGGCAGATCTAATGGCTGCCAAGCGGGAGGAGTTTCGCCTTCGGGCAGAAGAAGACGTTCTTGACCTGGTCGAGTTGGCCAAGTCGAAGCGCCAGAGACCGGTTGCTACCTCTGGCACCGCAGAAGATGGTCGCACCGCAGCTGCTCTCTTCGAGCAAGTGTCAGCGGGTTTGAAGGTGGTGCAGCATGTTGCGACAAAATCCAACAACTTGAAAGGCACCTTTACACGGAGCCTGAAGGAAGCAATGGCTATCATTGAGGCAGCGGCCAGTGAACTAAGTTGTTTATCTGCTTCCGAAGAGAATAGTCGCCTGCAGGAAAACCTGGCTAAGTTGCAGGCAGACAACAGTCGTCTGCAAGCCGAAAACCAACGTGTTCGGTCGGAGCAGGACCAGATGCGTCGGGAACTGGAGCAGCTTAAATCGGACGTGGCAAAAATCCGCCGACCAGCCGCTCCAACGCAAGCAGAAGCAGCTCCATCAGCTGAATCTGAACTGTTACGCGCGGTCAGGGCTGAAATGGCAAGTTTGTCTGCCAGATTCAGCGCTATAGAGGGTAGGGTCTTCCGCCCGCCATTAGCTGGGGACCGAGTCCAAGCACAAGCACCGGCACTGGCAACTACATCATATGCGGCGAAGGCTTCATTGCCTCGTGCATCGGCAAATCCAAGCCGACAGGGTCAGAAAGATGCTTCTGCGAAAAGCACCCCAGCTGCCTCAGTGCCACAGACTACACAGACTATCCAGCCTCAGGCGCCTCAGTCCTCGCAGTCGCAGAGTCAAGCACCTAAAGCCACGACTAAGAAGAGACAGAGGAACAACAAGAAGGCCACTGAAAAAGAGCAGCCGGCACCAGCCCAAACTGGTCAGCCGGCACTAGCCCAAAAGAGTCAGCCGACTTCCACTCCCAAGGATGGGGAATGGCAAACAGTCGGCAAGAGGACGAAGAATAAGGGAAAATCGCAGAAGGCGGGTAATAAAAAGGCTGCCGCGAAGAAAAAGCTGCGAGTGCCTCGTTCAGCGGCGGTAGTCATAGCACTGCAGCCTGGTGCAGAGGAAAGGGGCATCTCCTATGCATCTGTCCTGGGAGAGGCCAGACAAAAGGTCGACCTAGCGGGCTTGGGTATACCTTCACTCCGGTTCAGGAGAGCGGTAACCGGAGCCCGGATTCTGGAAGTCCCCGGTGCAACAAGCGGCGACAAAGCCGACGCATTAGCAGAGAAACTCCGGGAATGCCTGAACGATGAGGACATCAGAGTCTCCAGGCCCTCCAAATGTGCAGAACTGCGCGTGTCGGGCTTGGACGATTCTGTTACACCCAAGGAGGTCTGCGCCGTCGCCGCGCAAGTAGGAGAATGTCCCGAAAGCGACATTAAAGTCGGCGAGATACGCCTCGGGCCCTCAGGACTTGGCACTGCGTGGCTCCGTTGCCCAGTGGCTGCAGCCAAGAAATTGGCTGACGCTGGCCATATGGTAGTAGGATGGGTCCCTGCAAAGCTGACATTGTTGGACGCGAGACCCATGCAGTGCTACAAGTGCCTGTACAACGGACATGTACAGCACACATGCTCCTCCGAAGTCGATCGCAGCAACCTTTGCTACCGCTGCAGTCAGCCGGGGCACAAGGCTTCACAATGTTCTGCGAGCCCACACTGCTCTCTGTGTGCTGCAGCAGGCAAGCCTGCATTAGATCATCGCGTCGGTTCCAAGGCCTGCAAAACGGCTAAGGAAGGGAAAAAGGGAAGGGCCGCCACTGGGGTCAGAACGACTCAAGCTGCGCCGGAACCAACGGCTACACAAGCCATGGACGTGGTGGAAAATGATGATGAATCTCCACCATCATAATGGCTCAGCGGTATCTGCAGGGCAACATCAACCACTGCGCCAGGGCTCAGGACTTACTCCTCCAGAGCATGGCGGAATGGTCGATCCAGGTGGCTGTGATAGCGGAGCCCTACTTTGTCCCTGCTAGGGATAACTGGGCAGGCGACCCCGTGGGCTCAGTGGCCATAATCTCCTCTACGGAGGTCACCATGGCGGTTGTCGACAGGCGTCCTGGCCTCGTTGCTGCCACTGTTGAGGGCGTTCTCATTGTTGGGGTCTATTTCTCGCCCAACAGGGTTCTTGCGGAATTCGAGACTTTTCTCACAGATGTGGGAGCCCTGATTGGGCGGAACCGTATTCGCCCTGTGCTCCTCCTCGGTGACCTCAATGCCAAATCCACGGCTTGGGGTTGCCCCGCCACTGACGCGCGCGGCAACGTGTTAGAGGAGTGGGCAGTCGCAACAGGGCTGGAAATTCTTAACCGCGGGACCGTCCACACGTGTGTACGACAGCATGGCGGTTCGATCGTGGACATCTCCCTGGCTAATCCGTTGGTGGCTAGCCGCATTCATGGCTGGAGGGTGATGGAAGGCGTGGAGACACTTTCCGATCACCGATACATCCGTTTCGAGATCTCCGCGCCTTCAGACGGCCCAAACGGCACCCGCCCGAGCCGGAACTCTCTCGAGATCCCAAGGTGGGTTCTGAGCCAAATGGACAGGGACGTCCTCATTGAGGCCGCCATAGTGCAGGCGTGGGTTTCTGATGAGCCACCAGTGGACGTGGACGCAGCTGTGGCTTGGTTCCGGAGCGCAATGTCGGAAATTTGCGATACAGCCATGCCCCGGGCCAGGTCGCACCCTCAGAGGCGACAAGTTTACTGGTGGTCTCAGAGGATAGCCACTATGCGCGCAGAGTGCGCCGCCACACGACGACTGTACACGCGAAGTCGCCGACGTCGCCGTCGTGATCACGAAAGGGAAGCTCAGCTGTATGAAGCCTACAAGGCGGCCAAGGAAGCTCTGCAGCTGAGCATCAGCCAGGCCAAGGACGCGGCTAGGGAAGAGTTCCTGGAAATGCTGAACAGGGACCCCTGGGGACGGCCCTATAAGATGGCAAGAGCCAAGCTCCGGCCCTGGGCACCTCCGCTCACGGAGATCTTGGAGCCCAGTTTCCTCCAAAGCGTAGTCGCTGCCCTGTTTCCAAACAGGGCAGAACACGTCTCGCCATCAATGGGGTCTTTATCCGAGGAGCCCCCAGAAACTACTGACATACCGGCGGTTACGGAAGCTGAACTCGACGTGGCGGAACTGCGAATGCGTGCCAAAAACACGGCCCCGGGACCGGATGGTGTCCCTGGTCGCGCTTGGGCTCTGTCCTTGAAGGTGCTGGCTCCAAGACTGAGGGAGCTCTTTACAACTTGCCTCAGTCAAGGAATCTTCCCTCAGCAGTGGAAGACGGGCAGGCTCGTATTGCTCAGGAAAAACGGTCGTCCAGCGGACTCGCCCTCAGCATACCGACCGATTGTTTTGCTCGACGAGGTGGGCAAACTCTTTGAGCGTATTATTGCCGCTCGTCTCGTCAAACACATGACGAGAGTTGGCCCCGATCTGTCCGACAATCAGTTCGGATTCCGAGTGGGTCGCTCGACCATCGACGCTATCCTGCGCGTCAAGGCCCATTCGGAACAGGCGGTGGCGGAAGGCGGAGTGCTATTGGCGGTGTCGCTGGATATATCCAACGCCTTCAACACTCTGCCGTGGAGCTGTATTCAGGAGGCGCTCCGATACCACCAGATGCCGCCGTACTTGCGTCGGATAATCGGGGACTACCTACACAATCGGTCGGTCATGTACACGACCCGCAACGGGGTCTGCACAAGGGAAATGTCGTGCGGTGTTCCACAGGGATCAGTTCTCGGACCTCTCCTGTGGAACATCGGCTACGACTGGGTCCTGCGCGGAGCTACCCTCCCGGGCATCAGCATGACATGTTATGCAGACGACACACTTGTCCTAGCCCGGGAGAGGTCGTTCAGGGAGGCTGCTCGTCTTGCCACTGCAGGTGTGGCACAGGTTGTTGCGCGTATCCGCCTGCTAGGGCTGGAAGTGGCGCTGAATAAGACGGAGGCTCTGTGCTTCCATGGGCCCCGGAAATCACCTCCTCCAGGGTCCCACATTGTCATCGGTGGGGTCCGCATTGACATTCAGTCAAACATGAGGTATCTGGGGCTCGTGCTGGATAGCAGGTGGTCCTTCAACGCCCACTTCCAGCGCTTGGCACCGCGACTGATGGGTGCAGCCGGTGCGCTTGGAAGGCTGCTGCCGAACCTCGGTGGCCCTAATAACAGCTGCAGGCGGCTATACCTGGGGGTCATTCGCTCAATGGCCCTCTACGGGGCCCCTGTCTGGGCCACCGAGCTTTCGAATCAGGGAGCTGCTATCTTACAGCGGCCACAGCGTGCGATATCCGTACGGGTCATCCGCGGGTATCGCACTATTTCGACGAAGGCGGCGTGCGCGCTGGCAGGGTCCCTCCCTTGGGACCTGGACGCCCGCGTCCTTGCGTCACTCTATACATGGCGCAAGGAGGCGCGGGACCGCGACGAGATGGTGGACCCGAGGGAGACGGACTTGTGCAGGGCACATTTGCAACGGGCGGCAGTCGCAGAATGGGCGGAGCGGCTAATGCAGCCAGGGGCTGGACTTCGGACGGTAGAGGCCCTCCGTCCCGTTCTTAAGGCATGGTTGGACAGGCGTCACGGCATTTTGACCTTCCGGCTGACGCAGGTGCTGTCGGGGCATGGCTGCTTCGGCACGTACCTGTGCCGTATCGCCGGGAGAGAGCCAGACGCCTGCTGTCACCATTGTGGGAGCCTCGAAGACACGGCGCAGCACACGCTCGCTGAGTGCACTGCTTGGGAAGCGCAGCGCCGTGTCCTTAATGCGGAGATAGGTGGAGACCTCTCGCTTCCGGCCGTCGTGTCCAGCATGGTCAGGAGCGAGAGCGCATGGCAGGCGGTGGCCTCGTTCTGCGAGGAGGTCGTCGCCACAAAGGAAGCCGCGGAAAGGGAGCGGGAGGCTGCCTCCACACTGCCAATCCGCGCCCGGCGAACAGGGCGCAGGAACAGGGCAGATAACGCCCTGTTCGTACCACCTTAAATGGCCACGGGCGGCGGACTTGGGGAAGTCCGGCCGCCCATCATCACATGGCCTGAGTAGGCGGCGCGGTTTGGTGTTGCCGCGCCCCACTCACGTGGATTGGCAGGAGAGGGATCAGCGCTAACTGATCCCCTACATTGGGCTGGGGACTGCATTGGCGGTCCGCCACTGCTGGGGTCGCGGAGGAATATCAACTTGTTCCCGTGGCCTTAGCAACAAAAGTGGTGAGCCGAAGCACTGGTGTGGTTTTAGTCGGTAGGTCACCCACTCTGGGTGGAGTCCGACACGCCCCGTCGCCTTCCCCGGGCGGCGGATGTCCATGAGGATTTCCACACGCAAAAAAAAAAAAAAAAAAAAAAAAGGTTAGGTTAGGTTAGGTTAGGTTAGGTTAGGTTAGGTTAGGTTAGGTTAGGTTAGGTTAGGTTAGGTTAGGTTAGGTTAGGTTAGGTTAGGTTAGGTTAGGTTAGGTTAGGTTAGGTTAGGTTAGGTTAGGTTAGGTTAGGTTAGGTTAGGTTAGGTTAGGTTAGGTTAGGTTAGGTTAGGTTAGGTTAGGTTAGGTTAGGTTAGGTTAGGTTAGGTTAGGTTAGGTTAGGTTAGGTTAGGTTAGGTTAGGTTAGGTTAGGTTAGGTTAGGTTAGGTTAGGTTAGGTTAGGTTAGGTTAGGTTAGGTTAGGTTAGGTTAGGTTAGGTTAGGTTAGGTTAGGTTAGGTTAGGTTAGGTTAGGTTAGGTTAGGTTAGGTTAGGTTAGGTTAGGTTAGGTTAGGTTAGGTTAGGTTAGGTTAGGTTAGGTTAGGTTAGGTTAGGTTAGGTTAGGTTAGGTTAGGTTAGGTTAGGTTAGGTTAGGTTAGGTTAGGTTAGGTTAGGTTAGGTTAGGTTAGGTTAGGTTAGGTTAGGTTAGGTTAGGTTAGGTTAGGTTAGGTTAGGTTAGGTTAGGTTAGGTTAGGTTAGGTTAGGTTAGGTTAGGTTAGGTTAGGTTAGGTTAGGTTAGGTTAGGTTAGGTTAGGTTAGGTTAGGTTAGGTTAGGTTAGGTTAGGTTAGGTTAGGTTAGGTTAGGTTAGGTTAGGTTAGGTTAGGTTAGGTTAGGTTAGGTTAGGTTAGGTTAGGTTAGGTTAGGTTAGGTTAGGTTAGGTTAGGTTAGGTTAGGTTAGGTTAGGTTAGGTAGGTTAGGTTAGGTTAGGTTAGGTTAGGTTAGGTTAGGTTAGGTTAGGTTAGGTTAGGTTAGGTTAGGTTAGGTTAGGTTAGGTTAGGTTAGGTTAGGTTAGGTTAGGTTAGGTTAGGTTAGGTTAGGTTAGGTTAGGTTAGGTTAGGTTAGGTTAGGTTAGGTTAGGTTAGGTTAGGTTAGGTTAGGTTAGGTTAGGTTAGGTTAGGTTAGGTTAGGTTAGGTTAGGTTAGGTTAGGTTAGGTTAGGTTAGGTTAGGTTAGGTTAGGTTAGGTTAGGTTAGGTTAGGTTAGGTTAGGTTAGGTTAGGTTAGGTTAGGTTAGGTTAGGTTAGGTTAGGTTAGGTTAGGTTAGGTTAGGTTAGGTTAGGTTAGGTTAGGTTAGGTTAGGTTAGGTTAGGTTAGGTTAGGTTAGGTTAGGTTAGGTTAGGTTAGGTTAGGTTAGGTTAGGTTAGGTTAGGTTAGGTTAGGTTAGGTTAGGTTAGGTTAGGTTAGGTTAGGTTAGGTTAGGTTAGGTTAGGTTAGGTTAGGTTAGGTTAGGTTAGGTTAGGTTAGGTTAGGTTAGGTTAGGTTAGGTTAGGTTAGGTTAGGTTAGGTTAGGTTAGGTTAGGTTAGGTTAGGTTAGGTTAGGTTAGGTTAGGTTAGGTTAGGTTAGGTTAGGTTAGGTTAGGTTAGGTTAGGTTAGGTTAGGTTAGGTTAGGTTAGGTTAGGTTAGGTTAGGTTAGGTTAGGTTAGGTTAGGTTAGGTTAGGTTAGGTTAGGTTAGGTTAGGTTAGGTTAGGTTAGGTTAGGTTAGGTTAGGTTAGGTTAGGTTAGGTTAGGTTAGGTTAGGTTAGGTTAGGTTAGGTTAGGTTAGGTTAGGTTAGGTTAGGTTAGGTTAGGTTAGGTTAGGTTAGGTTAGGTTAGGTTAGGTTAGGTTAGGTTAGGTTAGGTTAGGTTAGGTTAGGTTAGGTTAGGTTAGGTTAGGTTAGGTTAGGTTAGGTTAGGTTAGGTTAGGTTAGGTTAGGTTAGGTTAGGTTAGGTTAGGTTAGGTTAGGTTAGGTTAGGTTAGGTTAGGTTAGGTTAGTAGGTTAGGTTAGGTTAGGTTAGGTTAGGTTAGGTTAGGTTAGGTTAGGTTAGGTTAGGTTAGGTTAGGTTAGGTTAGGTTAGGTTAGGTTAGGTTAGGTTAGGTTAGGTTAGGTTAGGTTAGGTTAGGTTAGGTTAGGTTAGGTTAGGTTAGGTTAGGTTAGGTTAGGTTAGGTTAGGTTAGGTTAGGTTAGGTTAGGTTAGGTTAGGTTAGGTTAGGTTAGGTTAGGTT
>CAUEHA010000024.1:0-11036 GCA_958496365.1 Subacronicta megacephala
GCACTTTATTTATAGCGGTATTTTCATAAGATGGTATAATAATTGGGGTCATTTTGCGTTGGCTAAAAAACATAATTTTTGTTTTATTAATCTTTAAATTATTATTATCCATCCAACCAATTATCGACTTAATTGTATCATTAATATCATTTACAAACGTGTTACTATTATTTGATTTTATGGTTACTGTGCTGTCGTCAGCAAAGAGTGACATTGGATGATTTGTTACTTTAGGCAAATCGTTAATATACACAATAAATAATAAAGGACCCAATACGCTCCGTACACCGTACATGATGGTGCGCTTATTTGAAACATATATTTTTTCTTGTTTTGTATTAAAATTAACTCTAGATATTTCTGTATACTGTTTACGATTTTTTAAATAAGTTTCTATGAGTTTAAGCGTGCTACCTCTAATACCATTATTGTTTAGTTAAGTAAATTTCGGCTCGTATAATATTGTTTTATTCCATAATTGTGGCGCACAGTATAATGTGGAGATGCATTGCAGGAGGGCAGGTGGGAGCGGGACTCGAACCTGTCGCGGTTCCAGGGCAGCACCAGCATCTCGTCGGCGGAGTACTTCGGGGAGGCGGCGCGTGCGCAGCGCCCGCCCGCCTTCAGCGTGGCCGCGCCCGACCTCGACGAGGTATGCACTTTACACATATTTGTATATCTATGTATAAACACACACCCATCATGTGGAATTGCTATTAGTTGAAGCATTTGATGCATGTGTGAGTCGGTATAGAGCGTATGTCGTCGTGTTCGTGACTTTAGAGTCTAGATACCCTGACGTGTATGTATATTTTCCCCGAAACACAAGGCATAGAGATCGACTTGTATGCATGGCTACACATCAAGCTATATAAAACCAGTTTACGTTGGGCTGTTATTATATGGGAAGCCTATACAACGCGAGATCAGCTTATATCTGGTTTGTGCCTTGTAAATGGCTATAGCCTTGTCCTCTATTACATGGGATCTAAACATACCTCTGCCTAACCCTTTGGGGAATAAAGGCGTGATGGTACGTTCACCCTGACATGTCACATACTGTTGGATATTTCAATAAATAGACTCACTTGCCTAGATGAAGAATTTTTATATACTCGTATTTAGTAGTGAATATGTAATATGGTAATATGTATGTGGTAGGTGCGCGAGTCGGTCCGCGCGGGGGTGACGCGGGTGGCGGGGCGCCTGTCGTCGCTGGCCAACGGGGTGGTCTCCTCCATACAGGAGCGCTACGGGTACTGAGCCAGCCTCGCACGCACCAACACTATCAACGACACTACTTCCTATTTTTGTACCAAACCTTTGTAAAGCAGACCTTGCCAGGCGCTTCACGATAACAAAATATCCATTTTTACTCCGATGCACAGAACAGGGGCCAGGGACAGGGTTGTGAGAGAGGGATGCCGCTCTACAGGTTATATAGTGGCGTCCCTCTTTCACAACGTAAAAATGATGGCATTAATACGTGGTAATACGGTCCCAGAGGCCGCACTTCAACCTGTTAGCGCGATCATTATTAGGTTGTGAGAAAGGGTTGGCGCTATTTAATATGTAGAGCGGCATCTCTCTCCCTCAATCAAAAATCCATCGCTGTAACACGTTGCAGTTCGGCCCCGGGTGCGGCCCGACACTACGTACCGGTGGCTTATCTGTCACTAAAATGACATTTGCGTGTTTATATAACTTTCGAAATAACATCGTTAAATAATATTGTTAACATATATTTCTTGCAAAATTCTAGTGACCAAATTGACAAAGGTCAACGCATTGTTAGCATAATATTGTTTATTTTGTTGACAGTTTCTATAAACAGGTTTGTATATAATTTTGATATTAATTAGACATGACAGCAAATGGAAGTTATGTGTAAGAACAGACGCACCCACTATGTTTAATTTGTATAAATGAACAATCAAGACCATTGTATTTTAAATTCTTGATGTCAAATTTGAAATAGAAATTGTATGTAGCTGTGTGAGCATAATTATCATTTTAGTTTTATACTTGTAACGTTCATGTTTATGATAAACACATACAGTAACACTATAGTTGTCCACAAACGCTGCCTGTGCTTTGAGTAGGTAGTGACTTCATGTACAACGATCATTATTAATAACAAGACGTAGTTCTAATACTACTTAGCAAGTTCATATTTCTTTATATTTTGTGTGAATTACAAAATTATCTGTATTCATGAATGTTTCATAATGTAAGTACGTGCGTTTCAAGCCATGCCGCGGCATCCGCTTGTGCAACATCTTATTGCACACTGATGTCCCTATAGTGCATGTAAATATTGTATTATATAGTGAATTGTATAGTATATAGACGTTGATGCGTACGCGCAGCGGTTCACACTCGATTTGACCCTCTTGTACCGAGCAGCGCTAAGCTTGGCTCTACAGCGTCATGCTGATACTATAATGTTTATATAACAATGTATTTACTGTATCCTCACTTTTACATTAATTAGTAACATCATTAAAATCTTTCGTTATTCGTATTGTAATTTTACTTGTTATTTTGCGACATAGTACGGCAACATTCAGTGATTCCCTGTTGTTATGTTCCCAGCAACCATTCAGTCAGTAGTGATGTCAAGTTCTGAACTTGTCGATAACCACATGTTCGGTACATGTGCCCCTTACTTCGCTATCGCATTCCAAATTCTAATGTTAACATTGTTTTATGGTAAACTGTTTTCTTTTTGATAATAACAAGGCTAGTTGATTGAAGGTTGCGTTATGTTTTAGTTATGAAGTTGAACTCGAATTAATTCATCATGGGGGTACAAAGTGCCAGGATAGCGCCATCATATCATAACTTTTAAAGTTCTTCAATGTATTTATGTATATCTAGCACGCGACTTGTGTTCAGCGCCATCAGATCAATCACAGAGTAGTTGCCAGTTACGCAGCATTTATCACTTATTTATTTTTATGTAAACGTTTTTGGTGATTGATAATTTTTATTTTTATAGTAACTTGGTTTAAGTTGATTTTAGTAAAGTGAATAGCCCGGCGCGCACTGGCCGCGGTCGGCAGAGCTCCTCAGATTCTAAATAATTAGCATAAAACTCTGCTCATTGACTCGTTACAATGTTTGGCAGCGCTGAACCACCTTACCATTTATGATACAAAGTGCCTCCGCCGTACCGTGTTTCAGTGTGCGACAAGCCTAAGTGGTATGTAAGCAAATTTATTTTTAGAGCTTATTTTTATTATGACACGCAAGTTTGTTGCGAATTATATAATAAGATGACTAGGCGTCTAACAGAGTAATTTGTATGTTTTATGAAGTCCAGCCCAAATTATATTATAATACAGAGATAGAATAGTATGTGTTCATATATGACTGTTGACGTCGCCGTCGTCGTGTGTGCTGTGAGCCGGTGCTCCGGTCCTCCGGTCCTCTGGTACTCTGGTCCTCCGGTACATAGTACGTGAGGTCCGCCTCACAACAACACAACACTCCACGGCACGACTATGGCGCTTTTCAGTTATTGAACATTTGTATAGAAATAGAATTTTGTTTTAGATAATAATTATTGATATAAATATACAAAATTATATTTGCTACAGTTTTATTTTATTGTATAAATTCCGTTTACATATTTATAGGTCCTATTAATAATAAGGGAGTGGCCACAGTCAGTCTCTAATAGCTATAAAACATTCAATAGTCAATAGTCAATAGTAATTTATTGGTAACGTTAATTACATGTCATTAATTTTTTTACAGGATTTAAATAATTATACATATCACTTACATAGTAGTCAATACGATTTTTAGATTAACCAAAAGATAAAGAACTACATTATTGCTTTAATTTCATGAATTCGTCATAACTATAGAACGCATGCTCGATCAACCAGCGTCTAAGACGAGTCTTAAAACTCTCAAGAGTTGGGGCACATACTATACGCTCCGGTAGTTTATTGTAAACCGCTGGTCCCATAACATGAGTTGATTTACGAGGTTTTGGTGAGTGTCCTAGAAACCACAGATAATTTTTCTCTTTGTCGAGTACAGTACGAGTGTGCATCTCCACGACTCCTATAAAGTCCTAGGTTCGTCCTGACGTACACTGCCACCTGATATATTACTATGGAAGGCAAGGTAAGTATACCTAATTTTATAAAATATATTTTTGCAGATACGTCTTGCGGTATTTGAACGATAGCTCGTCATTCTATTAAATAAAAAAAATATACACTCAAATTAATTCATAATGAAGAAAAAACTTTAATCAATACTATCAGTGTTTCGCTTTTGGTGGGAATTGAAAGGAATGATCTGTCCCTTTCTCCCAAAATGAGGATTTTAAAAGCGCGGCAGTTCGGAACTTCAGACGAGAAGAATTCTTTCGAACAAACTGTATTTGAAATGTTGTCTTTAATGTTCTTAGATTGAGCTATAATGAGATGCCGTATCTTGACGCATGGCTCAAGCCTCAACCTATACCTATCAAGACAATGAACACAGGGTAGACATCAAAAATAAGTAAAACATACTTTAATCTGGATCTTAGAATTATTTTATTATTGCCTTCACCAAATCACAAGTTGCGCAACTTTATCACTATTCGACTAATAAATAATTACTAAAAATAATAATAATTATTATTATATTTTTTTAAAATTAATATTATAAAGCTGAAGAGTTTGTTTGCTTGTACGCGCCAATCTCAGGAACTACTGGTTCGATTTGAAAAATTCTTTCAGTGTCAGATGCCCATTTATCGAGGAAGGCTAGAGGCTATAATATATCATCATGCTAAGACTAATAGGAGCGGAGCATAAATGAAAAATGTTGCAAAAACGGGAAAAAATATTCCTTTTAAATGCAGAAAAGCCGAGAAACCACGCGGGCGAAGCCGTGGGGGGAAAGCTATAGATTATAAGGAAATAGATTGAAACTATATAAAAAATATTTTATAATGTAAAATTTACATGAATTTTGTTGTCGTCTCGGTATAAATAGGGCCTCGATGGTCTGTCTGGCTAGTCCCCACATACGCATGAGGGCCAGAGCAGGGAGTTTGTACATCCCAAAACGGGAAAATATAGCAGTTTAGTGTTGACATCTATAGAGTATAGGTGCCATCCTCACGTGAGCATAAGCTGGCGCAGTTTGTCCTCGTTTATATGCTAGCATATAACATCAGCTGGGTTTGTTAGCGATAATGCACACGTTCTCTGGAGACACGGTGGTGGGCACGTAGTAGCACAGGCGGGCGTCGAACCCGCGACCCCGCAGGTACAGGACGCGAGCCCAGTCCAGCAGCTGCTTGGCGCGCCGCCCCACCTGCTCGCGCTGCTCCTGGCTCAGCACTTGCCGAATGTTTGGTGCCTCTTTTGCAAGAGATTCATTGTGAGTATCGATCGCGGAGCGATTTTGGTCGCTGGGTGGGTCGTCCCGAGTGCTGGCTAGGTCGCTCGGTCGCCGGGGGTCGGCCTGGTGGCTGCGTGGTCCAGGGTCAGCGCGGTGGCTCGGTGGCCGAGGGCCGGCTTGGTCGCTCGCTGGCCGGGGCTGGGCTCGGCTGCGCCCGTCGCCCACGACACGATGCCTAGCATTACGTTCAGCTCGTCACCATTTATGCCCAACTCCTACAAACATTGAATTGTTTAGAAAATACCAACTCTGTGGTTTAACTGACTTGAAAAAACGACAGACAAAGACCTAATGCAATGATCACTAGATTAGTTGGTAAGCCTTTGATGGTTGATGGTTTAGAGTGTTCCCACATATTATGTTATGTTGTTATGCACGCACACATTATGTTGTTTATGTTATATTATCCTCTCGATGCTATAATATAAACTTGCTTTTCTATTTGTCCTACTAATGATTCCTTATGTACTCGTTCGTACTGTGCTGTGCTGTGCCCATCAGGGTCTATAATTGATCCTCAGTTTTAAGCTTACCATCTGTTTTAATTTGTATGTACATTATGGAATGCAATAAAGAATTGAAATTAAAATTGAATATTTTATGTATTAAAAAACCGAGGTGGTCCTGCATTTTCCACTCTATACAAACATATAAAAGGTTTGTGTCTTTGTTGCGTCGTGGTTTGTAAATGGCTAGTTAGTGTGTGTGTGACTGGTCCATAGACAGTGTGACTCATCCAAGTACCTGGAGCTGAGTGTTGGCGACGAATGCGGCGCGCGCGCAGCGGTGGTGGCAGCAGGTGGCCACCACGGCGCCGCGGACCTTGTCCACCACGCCCGCGCCGGTCAGGCAGCGCAGCGCGTAGTCTACACACATTCATATAATAATATATAATATATAACATTATTGGAAACGTTTTTAATTGCACATATGCCATTTAAAAAAGAAATATTAACCACATAATGACGCAGGTATTGTATTAGGCCATAATAAAGTGATAGGAAGCCAGAAATGGTACTGCAGGACCAGTCATGTAGGCAATAATATTAAGAGGAAGACGGCGCAGATAAGCTGTAAGCACTGACCGGTAGCCACGCCGCACAGATGCTTGGCCAGCCCCACGACGGCGGCGCTGGCGAGCACCGGCGGCGCCGCGCCCAGCGCCAGGTGTGCGAGGTCTGCGCGCAGCCGGGTGGTGGGGTTGCGCCCCATGCGCATGCGCAGCTTGTTGTCACGCTTGTGGCGCAGCGAGGCGCGGTCCACCAGCAGTGCGCCGCTAGCGCTCGACTCGCACCACGCGTTACACAAGTAGTATGACATGTGACCTACACACACAACAACACATCTCTACCACATTATTTCAATTCACAACGCTTAACAGGATTGATACCTACTTGATCATTTAAAATTCAAAGAAGAGTAAAAAAAGACGAGAAATCAAAAGTATTTTTTTTAAGAAACAATTCTTGTATTCGGAACAATCTGAGATTTTAAAATTCTGAGATTTGGAAATTATATGAATTGGACATTCTACACCTGTACAAAATATTACCTTTCCCAGCACCCAGTTCCACATAGCAAGTGTTATCAGCAACTAGCCCCTCATCCTCTGCCAGCCACAGCAGGCGTGACACCTGGCGCAGGTGGCGCAGGGAGCTCTCAGTACGATCGGTCTCAGAGAACTCCTCCATCACAGTTCTATGGATGGGACGCTCTGGTGCCACTGTTATATTGTCCTTTACATGCTCTATGTAATCAAACATCTGTGTATAATTAAATGGTGATAGTAATAACAATAAATTCCCCTGTGTTGCTATACTTACTATTATATAAAAAGCTAACTTTTTCCACAACTTGCATGACTAAATCCTGAGATAATTGACTGAGTGGTAGGCGCATGCATGTTTCTATCTCTGTTGGTGCATTAATATTTTGTACAATATACAATGGCTGCTCTGTCACTCTAGCATTACAGATTGATAGATGTTTTTCTAGCTTGCTCACGTAAACAGTGCTGAAACAGTTAGTTTTTTATGTCAAGTTTTCAAGATGATCAATGGTAGGAGTTTTGTTTTATTTTATTATTTGAGACTACTTACTGTTTTGGATCATTAGGACATGGAATTCGTGCGTCATCCTAAGAGAAACAAATAGGTAAATAATTAATTTCTTAACGTCTGTTATTTTCTCAAAATATTACAAACAAACTTTCCGCCCGCCGCTTCGCCTGCTATTAACGGGGTATAGATTAAGGTTGACTTTATTAATATGTATGTTCGGGATTGGTGTGGGTACAGTACCTGACCATCAGAGGTCTTCGGCTGAGGTTCATGCTCCCCGCAGTATTGCCGGCCTGGCCGTACGGTCATACGACATAGTCTCTTCTTCCTCATCACAAAGAATTGACACTGAGCTTCTATTGTGCCACTAAAGATTTGTTCTCTTACGGATTCAGTCATTCTCTCGTCTCTTTATTTTGTTTACAAATTGTTCAAAACCTTTTTGAGGTTATTCGATTCTGACATTTGTTCTGATATCAGCTGCTGACACATATACACTTCTGACATTGGCAGAATTTTCTTTTTTTGTAATTTTTTTGGCATAGCTATAACGATTTCTGAGAAAAAATTTTTAGTAGTCAAAATAGTTATTAACTAACTACTTAAATAATAATTAACTATCTATATGCAACAGTTTTAATAAATTGTTAATGTTGCAATTTTTACTACCTGAATATTTAGCCTTAAAAATGCTCGGGAGTTCCAGTTGTAAAAATTAGAGATGAGTTGTATAAACGTACTAGGTGCACCTATTCCAATTCCGAATAAATACTCGATCCAAATACCTGTTCCACCTAGTATGAAGTACGCGTACGGCTAATCTTCTCTTCATACTTTGCACAGACTTAGGATTGTCGACGTTAAATATTTATCTAGGCACATCGTACCGTATACTTAAATTCATTTTTCATAGTAATCTATAATAATAAATGGTAATCATCCGACATTTAACAAGAATACCCAACAAATATATATATCGGATCGTATAGTCTCGAGTATTTACAAAATACCTAGTGTACAAAGTCCGCCTAGTATGCCTAGTATTTGGTTGAATGAAGTGCCGACTACTAGTATCGAGTATTGGTTAAAAAGACAGAGTATATTTACTTTTATATGGATTGAAATAAGGTTAAAATTCAAGACACATGAATGATTTGGTAAACACGAGTGCGCGTTGAATTAAAATTTGTATGCGTAGGCACAGTAATACTAGGTGGATCGAGTATTTCAAAATATAACGAGTACCTAGTATTTTCTTGTCGACTAGTATCGAGTATTGGTTAAAATAGACAGAGTATATTTACTTTTATCTGCAATGAAATAAGGTTCAAATTCAAATTTATACGCGCATGCACAGTGATACTGTGGATCGATTATTTCAAAAGTTAGAATAGGTACCACTGGGTGCCACCTTCCAAGGAACAAGTGGAACTGTTCTAGTATATACGCTTCATCTCTAGTAAAAATAAACAGTAAATTATTACAGTAAGATTACAGTATCGTTATCGTAGCAAGAGCAACTATCTATTTGTTAATCTATGCCAATTTTTAAGTAAAAAGTTAATCCCCAAGAATAAAAAAGGACCTTATTTTTCAATATGGCTACTGGCATTAGCGTAAACGTCAACAAAGTTTTAGGTTAGGCGTCGCATCATATTGGTTTCGTTTTGTTTTTCTTTCAAGTTTCACGTATTATGTAGTGCTGGTGGTGGAAAATGAGTTCCCCTAGTAGAGACAACGAGGAACCGTCGTCGAGCACGGCGCCAGCGGACGAGGGTCCAGGTGTGAGCAGCACCGCGGCCCGGCCGCCCGCCAAGCGCAGGCTTTCTAGCACCGTTATCGAGATTTCGGACACGGAGAGCGACGATTCAGATGTGTGCGCCGTCAACTCGTACCAGGCCTCCGCCGACGAGGTCAAGAGAATCCGTGGAGGTCAGCACTCACTTAGTTTATGTTTGCACCTAAGTGCGCGGGAAATTTGAATTTCTATAAGAATTTAACTTAGCGATACATATCAAACCATCCACCCTAACATTGATGCAAATGCAATAACAGTACATAATGTGTGTGCTTTACAATTCCAATGAAAATACTGATGACAGTTAAATGTATTTTTTTAGAAGAGGACTACTCATCATCCTCTTCATCCTCTGAGTACAGCTCTGACTCTGAATCATCCTGGGAAGATGACTCCATCCTGGTGGAGGATGACAAGTCTCATGTTAAGGCAATAAAGGCACAGCTCAACCCTCGAGCCAACAGGATGGATGACCCAGTGTTTAACCCTAAGATTAAGGTATGACTTTGCCTGTAGAACCTTTGTGAGATTATTAAAAACTATATAGCTTGTGCATGTTTTCTTGACTTTTCTGTACTGTAATATGTATGTATTATACATATAAACCCTCTTCTTGACTCACTATCTATTAAAAAAAAATGCATCTAAATCCGTTGTGTGGTTTTAAAGATTAAGGCCAGATAGGGACAGACAGACAGCGGGTGTTTTATACTATGTAGTGATAGTGATAAATAATTTCAATGTAGTTTTAAGTTTATCTGCTACAATACTAGTATAATATTCATTTACAGTCACAAGAATTAATAGACAGACTACAAACATATTGGAAGGAGCATAAGGATCTCAAGAATCCTCAAGTGACCCTGACATGTGAGCCGTTCAGACTGTGCCTGCTGCACAACTTCCTGGCCAACCCAGAGATGATCAACAACATTGTCGACGACATGAACACCCTGGACTGGTCCCGCAAGAAAATGGACCTCTATGAGTTCCATCAGACTGCAGACCTGGCTAATCTGACGTGGCAGAGAAGCATAAGAGGCATATATGAGCTGCTGAAGACTGAAGTTATGAGTTGGGTAGGTGGAACTTCAGACTTGTTCAAGAAAATATAATTTGGTGGAGAATTGCTGATTATCTATATTCAGAATCAGTGTGTGGTAATGACGATATTGTGCACGATAGGTGTCGTCGGTGACGGGGCTGACGCTGCGCTCTGTATCCGCGTCGTGCTCGCTGTACGGGCCCGGGGACCACCTGCTGCCGCACGACGACCTGCTGGCCGACCGCCGCGTGGCCTTCATCCTGTACCTGGCGCCCTGGCGACCGCGAGCCGACCCCACCGCGCCACTGGAGAACGGCTCCGGAGATCATCATGAGGTGCCCACAGTTTGCATTATAACTAATTCCATTTTAGGATTTATTTAAATAAATATAATATTTTATATTATAGTATCATCATCATCAACCCATTACATTGGCATGGGTATCCCTCTTAGAATTAAAAGGATTAGGCTATAGTCCACGATGCTAGGCTAGTGCACATTGGCAAAGTATTATATTATATTGGTTTCCAGCCTGCAGTAATACAATTGTGTTAACAGGAGGCCCCGGGAGAGTGTGGCGAGTGGGGCGGGTGGTCTGGGGCGTGGGGCGGCGCCCTGCAGATGCTGGGGCGGGACGCGGCGGGGGAGCCCGCCCACGTGGTGCACTCCGTGAGCCCGCGCAACAACATGCTCGCCTTCTTTAAAGTCGGCACCGAC
>CAUEHA010000025.1:0-29045 GCA_958496365.1 Subacronicta megacephala
GCGGCCTCGGGTCGAGAGAGTCAAGGAGTGTGGTACAAAACGACGACAGCGCCTGGGACAACCATTGACTGTGCGGCGTGGCTGCCTCCCTGTAAAAGTATTCTACATAAAACATCACGGCTGTATTCTCCGAAGGGTTACCCAGTAGTGGAACAATAATATAATGGGTTGATGATGATGCTGAACTACAAATTTCATAATTTTGGACAGTGGACTGTCTCGTTAGTCTAGTGGTCCCAATCGCGACTGCTACGCTAGAGGTTTTGGGTTCGATCCCCAGGTCGAGCAAAGTGTTATGGGTTTTTCTATGAAATTCTCAGTAGCAGCTCGGAGTCTGGATTTGTGCCCGGTGAATGCCAATAGGCTCGCCACCTATTACATGGTACCTGAACATACCGGCGAACTGTGGGTGTACATTAAGTGTACTTCTGCCTAAACCTTCGGGGAATACAGGCGTGATGGTATGTTAATGTGTGTTTATGATGGTATGGACGGTGGATTATAACCTAACCTCTCTCATTCTGTACCCGTGATTAAGGGAGGGTTCGTATTTTTTTTATGGGATAACTAAACAAACGATTAGGCGAGCCACCTAATAGTAAGTGGTCATCGCCGTCCATGGACATCTTCAATACCAAAGTAAGTTGCAGATGCGTTGCCGAGCCAAGGAAAAGAGAGGGCAAGGAGAATGGGAGATGGAAGAGGACTTAGGGAGGAATTGGGCTTCCAGGGCTTTACACTCACCGTACGAAACAGTATGTATACTGCTACTTGACGTCGATATTGTGGGAACAAAAATAAATAAATTAAAAAGCCAAAAAATAATCGCACCGGTATCCTCTCCAATGTCTTCTGTCGTCGGACGCCTTGTGGTAAGGGAAGAGGTCTGCTTGCATGCTGACCAATGTAACTTGAAGTGCACCGCCGTTTGACAGCGCTGGCTTTTCAGATCTACCCACTGGAACATAAAATATTTAAATTTTACGCTCCAATACATACTCTTCTTCAACAGTCTCTTTTTTTATTATTCTTCATCTTCACCTATTCCTAATGGTCGTAGCGTGCTAAATACCTTTAGCCTTACCACCTTCTTTAAGAAATGGGCAAAAATAAATTTTCAAATCTGCCAGGTGGATCCAGAGATACCTCTTTCAAACAAAAAAACTCATTTCCTTTATTTGAATACTAGCTTTCCACCCTGAGCTTCGCCCGCGTGTTTTCTCGACTTTTCTGTACTATAATATGTATATATTATACATATAAACCTTCTTCTTGAATCACTCTATCTATTGCTGAAAACTTCATTAAAACCCGTTGAGAAGTTTAAAAGATCTAAGCGAACAGAAAGCAGGAGCGACTTCATTTTATACTATGTAAAGATAAAGAGAAAAGCTGGTACACAATGTAAAATGTTTATTTTAAAAGTGAGTGTCCATGGAGTTTCTTGCCGGATTCTTCTCCATAGGATCAACTATTTGGAACCGTGCAACGAGAGTCAATAAGATTTCATAAACTTGTAAAAGCTTATTTGAAATAAAAACATTTGATTTGATTTGACATCTCTGCGTAACCCTTCACACAGGCGTGATGTTATGTTAAATAGGTACTTACGTCCAGGGTCATCACACAGGTGCAGGTCTATCCGTGGAGCGAGCAGGTGGTACGAGGTCTCTCTCACGTCGTGTTTAGCGAACATCCGCGCTAAGATGTCGCGTTCACCCGTCGCTGACCTGCTGGCGATCTGTTCCCGAGGCTCTTCAATCTGGAGTATAGATAACATGATTATACTGGATACTGGATAATATTCCTAAACATAAAAAGTTAGTAAGTACTGGTTACACAGGCGTAATGGTCGTATGGCTTCATTAAAACCGGTTCACTTTAAAATTCATTACAATAGATAAGTAATAACCATTACTTTTCTAATGTTTCCAAGCGCCTTTTGAAGTAATCCACAGTCTTTCGATCTGCGGAATCCTTCTTAAGGTTAGTGCAAAGCTTGCTTATAGCTACGAAAAGTTCTGACTGATTTTCGTGTAAACTCTCCATGATGAGAATTGAAACGATCTTACTTGAATGTCCTTGCTTTAGTACTGCTTACGGATCCTTTATGATCCATTGGGACACTTGGTAGTCCCAACTGTGGATAACACAGCACACACACTTAAACACTTGATTGTTTTTTGATAGTTAGGTACTAGATTATCTCACGCAGAAATAGTCCACGGTACGCGACGCGACACGAAACTACTATGCGCGGCTCGAAGGACCAAAAAGAATGTATTGTCACTTGTTAGACTACACAGTTCTTTATGATGAATGATAGAAATAAAATACGATAGTTCATAAGAGAAATGGTGTATTGTCCAAAATTATACTAAAGGTTAATGAATTGACACATAATGAAGGAACACACGCGGCTCTTGTTAGCTTAACGTGAGCTTTGAGAACGCCCGGCTTTCTTGCTAGCTATTCGAGATATTAAGCTATCGAAAGCTCGACTGACAAGATAAGGCGTAGTTTCGGTATTGTTATATAGTGTAAAATTGAGTTTGTAAACGGCATGGCGTAGTTTTAGCCGGCCTCACTTCTTTGTTCGCAAAGTTCCATCTTAACTTTTTATTTGATCTGAGGTCGTAACTAAACCGCCGTCACGCGTTCATGTGTCTAGTAACTAAAACCTAAAGTTCAACTCAGACTACGAAACAACTCGTAGACCGGGACTTTAACTATTAAAGCTTTTTAACTAAATATAGTGAGTGGTGTGCATTATTTATCTACACAACCGGGGCAACATCATCGGCAACTCTCTTATTAGTTATTTTGACATAAACATAAAGATATAAACATCTCACGGGCCTGACTTGGCTTTGGTAAAGGGAGGAATTAGGTCTGCGGCGCTCCACACTCACCAAACGAAACGCAGACAGACAAACAGTACCTACCTTTGCAGACATAAGTACTGGTATTTAGAGTCGATATTCTGTGGGAGTGTATTTATTTTTTAGGAACGCGTGGGTTTCAGATTGAAATTAAATCTAACTCTTCGTCTAAAGTCCCTTAAAGCTGTAAACGAAACGAAAATAAAGCTTCTGAGTCAACGCCATAAAAATAGGGCCATTTATGCCTACTTCGACGGTTTAGTGTCTCCAAAGCTTAGATACCTTATAAACTTTAGTAGGTAAGACGATATTGACAGTCAAACTTGTACTTGTCCAGTGTTTTGTAAAGTGGTGTTTATATTCAACTTTTAATTTCGCGTAAAAGAAGGATGAGTGGTCCCTAGAAGAACGCAGTGATTGTAAGTAGGTACCTACTCCTCACAGAAAAATGTGTGAGGAGCGGCCGGTCCCTCCCAGCTTACTAGATAAATCACAGAACTGATTATCAGAGCCGCCTTAATTAAACTCGAAGTTTAATTACAAACTAGAACCCGCCCCGCCCCGCCGGCGCCCCGCGCCCCGCGCCCCGCGCCCAGCGCCCCCTGTGGCCATTCTCATCTCATTACTTTCCTCTACCTCTTTACTTTCCCAGTCAGCCCCGGTGTGCTTCATTTACGCCTTTGTGTACTTACAGAAGTCAATTGTAATTTGTAAGTACTTAAGTATGGCAGTTAATTGAGTTTCTTAAAAGGAGGATCGGTCAACAAAAAAAAGCTTATTGAAGTAAGAATATTGTAAGTACCTGTGTACCTGTGTCTAATCGTTTCAACGTTTGTTAACTCGAAATTAATTAAATTCCTACATATTATATATTTTAGTATTTCTACTACCCGATAGATGGCGTTGTTAGATTTAGGTCGATTTCTGAATCTCGATGTTAAGATTCTCCGACAAATCATGACCTCTCGAGTGTTTGTTCTAATAAATTGTCTTGCTCTGGACACACTGTTTTATTCCATCGGGAGATATTTTTGAGACTTTGTACAACCTGTATGTATATGTTTCAACAGTTATGTGACGTCTGTAGAAGAGTCCTGCTGAAATATGATGTATAAGTAAGATAAATGAGCAGTAAGACTGCCTCGTGGAGCCTGCATAGCGATGATGACACGAATGACGAGCGCCGCGGTGACGCAACTCGAGACCGGTTCCATCGGCCGAGCCCTGCTACCGCTACCAACCAAAAAATGGATCGAATCTTCGATTCGATGCGAGACCTTACGACGAGCGTCGGGACATAGTTAAGCGGCCGTGATTAGATCGGAAAAAAACACAGACCATTACTTAAAAGATGGCCGAAAGGAACCGCGCGGCAAAAACGCATAACGTTGGCATAGTCGCGGGCGAGGCTCAGGCTTTGTGCGGCGCGCGGCGTACCGCGGGCGACGCGCCGCACATACCGCGCGCGCAAAAACCACGCGCGACCACTTCTAACGGCCGAAATTAATAATCAATCCTAATCCAAATTTTGCCATCCCAGATTGCCTTTTCAATCTATTTTGGAGTTGAAGGATGTTAATAACCAATCCACGGATTGAGTTTACTATCTTTAGAATCAAACCATCTTTAGGAGGGCGCACCACACATTATGGATTGACCTCTGTTCGAAACTGACAGTTTGTGCGTGTCAATAACCTATCCGTCCATTTTGAAGTTTACTTCGATTGATGGAAACAATCGCAGATTGCAATCCAAGGAAGTTCGGGGATTGATGATTAGATAACATTGTTCAATTCATTATGAGTAAAAAAGAAAAAACGTAACCATGGAAACAAAAATAACATGATTGTCAAATTGAATAAAATTCTGAAAATGTACTCTTGATTTGTGTGTGTACGTTAGAAATAAATTGTATCGGAAGTGCAATTGTGTTTCACTTGAAGACCTCGGGCTGCAGTTTTTACATGGTCCTTCGGAGTCGGATTAGTGCGTACGAAACATTGCGCACTGAGTTTCGAGAATCAAGCACAGAAACCAGGGTGGAACACCCTGAAGTACATCAGCGTCATCTACAGAAGGTGCGACCGCTGCATACTGTACAAATACAGTTGGACAACGTCGCCTGCAGAAGACGCTACTATCGCAAGTGCTGCAGCTGCAAGGAAGCTCCCGGACATAACCGAAGCTAGCTGGTAGCGGTTCAGCTTTTACAGTACGTGAAGTAAGAATATTATAGGAGCTGAGAGCGCCACCTAGCGTCGTGTTTGTACTAGCAACAACATCGGTGTCGTCATAGTAAAGTGTGAGTGGATTTGTAAAACTGTGAGTTAACCAAGGATTTGGAACTTTAATTTTATTAATTTAGTTTGGACTTAGAATAGTTTCAGTAGTTTGAAATTGTGAATTGTGTTCAAGTGTTAGTTCTTGTTGTTGAATTGTCATAATACTTTGACATTTATTTCTTCGGTTTAAAGTCATGGAGTCATTAATTAATTTACAGCTTGATAATAAAAAAAACATAGAAAAAGGCAGGATTAATTATAAAAAATCGCCTAAAGAACGTATTACCTTATCCTATTTAGAAACCAGATTGGAAACTTTAGAACAACAGTGGTCTGTTTTCGTAGAAACACATAGGAATATTGTGGAAAAGGTCGATATACAACATAGTTACTTTTCATCAGAAATCTATGACAACGCTGAAGAGATCTATATTAATTATAAATCTGAGTTAAAAGAAACCATTAAAAAAATGGCACCAATGAAACCGAGTTCCGATAAACAATCAACATCAAAAACCTACACAAATGTAAAATTACCTAAAGTTGTTATTCCTATTTTTTCTGGCAAATATACTGAATGGGCTTCTTTTCGTGATTTGTTTCGATCTCTTATTCACAACAATGATACAATTGATGATGTACAGAAATTGCATTATTTAAAAGGGCATTTATCGGGTGAACCAGAACAATTACTGCGTCATACTCCTGTTACTGCCGCAAACTACCAGGAGTGTTGGCAATTGTTAAATAAACGCTTCGACAATAAACGATATTTGTCTAATTCAATGTTAAAGAGATTGATCAATCAACCAAATGTAACAGAATCATCAACAGCTGTGAAAGAACTTTTGGATACAACGGTGGATTGCTTACATGGCTTAGGTACTCTCGGTATTGATGTACAATCCTGGGATGCCATAGTCATTTACATCATAAGTGCTAAATTAGATAGCGAGTCACGTAAGCTGTGGGAGACAAAAATATGTTCAAATGAACAGTTACCCACATTTTATGAATTTAAAGCATTTTTAGAATCTAGGTTTCGCTCTTTAGAGTATTTAGACACATCGAAACCCAGACAAACACCTACCGTTAATAAACCAAAGGTTCTACATGTGGTAAATTCTAATAGTAATAGTACTGTCATCACTACATGTCCATTCTGTAAACAAAGTCACACTCTTAGCCATTGCAAACAGTTTTGTAAAGAAGATTATGAAACTCGAAGTAATTTCGTCCGAACTCATAATTTATGTTTTAATTGCTGTGCAAATCACTCAATTAAATATTGTCGGGTCAGAGTCGCCTGTCAAATTTGCAACCGTAAACACCACTCACTATTACACCGTGTGTCCTCGAGATCAACGTCACCTACCAGCCAGCCTGTTGAGGCAGTAGCAGTCAAATCAGTTATACCCACAATGCTTGTTGCCTCCGGTTCGGTTCAAGAGTCAGAATTTCAAAACATTAATACACACTTCTCTAAGAAAGTTGATCCCAATCGAGTTTTATTAGCGACCGCTCTTGTCGAAGCACAGACAGAGACTGGTTATAAACAACTGCTGAGGACGTTATTGGATCAGGGATCCCAAGCGTCATTCATAACTGAATCGGCAGTCCAATTGCTCGGACTCAAGAAAATACCCGAAAAGAGTATTATCTCAGGTATAGGAGGCGATGGTGGTGCTCTTGCTTCAAAGTTTATGGTTTTCCTAACCATTAATTCACGCCACAATCCCACCTTTACTATTCAGGTACGGGCATATGTTTTAAACACTATCACATCGCTAATTCCATCAACTAATATATCTATAACAACTTGGCCGCAACTAGAAGATATGGTTCTGGCAGATCCAGAATACCACACTCCAAACAAAATTGATGTTTTGCTTGGAGCAGAAATTTACAGCCAAGTCATTAGAGAAGGTCTAGTCAGATACTTCCCAGGGCCTCTCATAGCGCAAAATACAACCCTGGGCTGGATTGTATCTGGAAGAACACTAACAAAAGAAGGCGATCTCAAATCAGCAAATCATCACAAAGTTTTACTCAGTATGCATTCGCATATCAGTGACAATGATTTGCTTAAAAAGTTTTGGGAGATCGAATCAGTCCCTAGTTTTAAAAAGATAATTACCTTACAGTGTGAAGACACTCCGTTGGCAGTAGTGTGTGTCACTCGTACTGTTCAACGAGATCAAATTGGCTTGTACGCAGATATTTTAAAAATGTATCGGCAAGTCAAAGTTCCTCTGGATGATATACATTTCCAACGAAGTGTGTGGCGAAGTGATCCTGCATCTGAAATAAAAGAATATGAATTATTAAGAGCGACTGTCGGTACTGCGTTTGCACCTTACCTTGCTGTGAAAACGTTGCAACAGCTAGCACACGATGAAAAAGATGAGTTCCCGCTGATATCTGAAAAAATAAAGAGTGAGTTTTATGTAGACGATTTCATGTCAGGATGCCAAACTATTGAGGAAGGAAAGGAGATTCATAGGGAAAGGGAAAGATTAATGACAAACAAGAGGGATATTGCAAAAGAAACAATGGGAGAAGATATAAATCTTGAAGAACTAGTGGAGATAAAGTTAGATGATGTAGTGAAGACACTAGGACTTTCTTGGGTTAAGAAATTTGGTAATTTCAGACATTCAGTAACACTTCCACTGCAACCTGCATCTGTAACAATAATGAAAGTCATATCAGAAATCGCTCGTCTGTTCAATCCTTTAAGGTGGGCGGCACCATGCGCCATACCAGCAAAAATAATTATTAAAAAATTACAGCCTGCTGGGATTGACTGGAATGATGACTTACCTGCAGAATTATCAAACAAATGTATATACCGAAGAGAAGTTCTGTACTTACCTGAATTTGTTGATAATTGGGTGTCTGATGCTCTCACTTATCTAGACAACACGCAATGGGGTCATGTAAGGACCACCCACAACCCTGCTGATATAGCATCAAGAAGCATGATATCTTTAGTACTCTTACAATCTTCTCTATGGAAGTATGGTCTGTCATGGTTGAAGAAAGAGGTATTAGACTACACCAGATCAATCTCACTCTCAATGGAATTGAAGAAAACATCACAAAATATTGTTAAAGCATATTTAACAATATGTCTAGATGAACCACGACGTACAAAATATTCAACCCTCTTAAACGCAATTAGAGTGGTGGCATACGGTAAACGGTTTTTTAAATTTAAACGCAAAAAGAAGTTTACAACTCAAAATCCAGATGATCCAATGGCGTTTACAACTGGTCATTTTTTGATCAGGAAATCAATGATTCTTGTTCCAGAACGTAATTTTGAACGCAACAGTGTCGGTACGTTAAGGAGATGGCAAATGTTGCAGAAAATGATTCAGAATTTTTGGCAACGTTGGTCTCAGGAATTATTAGCTTACATATTGCAAAGGTATAAGTGGTCGCAAAATGAAACAGAGCCTAACATAGGTGATATTGTTCTTATGCAAGAGGACAATCTGCCTCTTAGTAGAGGGTTATTGGGCAAAGTTTTAGACAATCATCCAGGTTCAGACGGAATCACGAGAGTGGTCAATTTAAAATGTAATGGTTCTTTGTGACAAAGACCAATTTGTCAACATATATGTGTATATTTAATATTATTATTTCAAAGTGCCCTTGACCTCATGGTGGGCGGCTTCTTTATTGGAAGGACAACTATGTCGAGTATGTCCTTGGTGGGCGGAATGTTCAATTCATTATGAGTAAAAAAGAAAAAACGTAACCATGGAAACAAAAATAACATGATTGTCAAATTGAATAAAATTCTGAAAATGTACTCTTGATTTGTGTGTGTACGTTAGAAATAAATTGTATCGGAAGTGCAATTGTGTTTCACTTGAAGACCTCGGGCTGCAGTTTTTACAAACATGAAATACTCAAAATAATTTGTATATAAATGGTATTTCCAGACGTTTTTTTTGTTCCTCATTTTTTAGTTTGTTGTTGGTATCATTCGTTGTTATTATTTTGTTACCTTCTACCAAGTTTAGAAGAAAATTTGTCTCTATTTTATGAGCTGAGGGGCTCGCCTTTTACCTAGTAACAAAACATTATAAGTATGTAATATAATCATAGAGTTTTATTGTAAATGCGCGGCAAACTTAGCGTGACCGCTGGGAAGTGCAACAAAAAACATTTCTATAAAATGAAATATTGAGTTCTTAATATTTCGCCATCCATTTTACAAAATGATAAAAGATCACACACAAATTGATACAAACTCACAGAGCATAATCACGTTTGCAAAAAAACACACAAGTGTACTAAAATTCATCCAGCTGCGGCGTCAAAAAAACAGGGTGCCCACGTTCCGTTTTCGTCCAAATAGGTTTGAACAATGCATTTTAAAATGCACAAAAACTGATGGGCTGAAATTTATATGTGTTTTTACACATCTGGTTGTTTGTTTTAAGTACTTATTGAGTATTTTTTTGCATTTGAATACGTATAACTTATAACTTTCGAGAGGAATAGGATCGCTTGCAATCTATCGTTTGCAAAAAACATGGATCGCACAGTTTTGTTATTGGCATGTGGATTGGAGATCTATGCATCGATAGGCAACAATCTCAGATTGGTTTTAATCTTGGATAGGAGATACATTATTAATTTCGGCCGTAAGCTAACGTGGCCGCGCCGCGCCGCGCCGCGCCGCGCCCGCCAGCACCAGCGCTGCAGCGGCAGCGGCAGCGGTGAGCGGACCACTCTCATACATCACGCTCGCCGATTGTAACTGCCTTCCAAAGTTTCTGTCCTGCCCAGATGTTGCAAATAACTACCTAGGTCGTAAATCTATCTACTAATTCCTATGTCGCAGAACGTAGGATAGATACTTAGGGAACCAATGATATACATAAATAATACGTCATTGTATTGAAATTTTGCTACATAGGTGTTTTGTTGCCACAATGTGTTCAAAATTGTATTACTGTAAGTACTTATAATACCTATATAACAGAACAATATACATATTAGGTATGTAAGAATGACAATATGAATGAATGAACGAATAATGTAAACGTTCACGACGCGTTGTGGCAATCACAGAAAGTCCACTTATAGCAAAAGTCGTGTTGTGACTGTCATGTTATACGACCACAACGCACTGTGGCAATAACCATTGACCACTAAACATTTGTGTGAGTGATGCTTATTTACTTAAATAGTTTCATTAATTGAAAGAATTTTAAACTGTTATAAAAAACCTTGGAAGTTATTTGAAGTAGGCAAAAATGATAAGTAGTAAGGTGGTATACCAATGATTAATAAGTTATGTTTCATAATTTATTACTGAATATATAAAAAAAATATATAATAAATTTATATAATAAATTCAAATGGATGTTATTCAATTTACAAAAATACAAAGTTACCTGATGTACGCACGGCTACACATCAAGCTATACAAAACCATTATAGGCTGGCCTTGAATTTTGCCCAAAACCTTTACAAGGGAGGTCAGACTAAACTAGATTTACTCTTTAAATATAGAGCCTGGTTTATGAAGAGGTGCAAACCTTTCGTAAAAAGGTTTTTTGTTTCAACGCGGAACGCTTATAAATTTTTAACGGAGTATCCCCACTGAAGAAACGTACCTATCCGTACACTAAGTACTGCTTCTGTCTATACCTATGTTACATCACAAACAAGTTAGTAAATACTAAGTCCTTATAGGATGCAAGTGAAACCGTCGACTACAGCTTGTTATATTGTTATCATGGTTTTATAAAAGGAGTGCAAAATAGTTTCTTGCCATTTTTTCTCAATAAGACCCACTTTTTGAAACCGTGCAACTGAATGTTTAACGCGCTATAATAATATGCTTTACAAGTCAATTTTAACCTATTTCTAATGGTCATATCGAAATGAAACTTAGTACGAGTATTGTGTAAGTAGTACAGACGACACGACTATGATTTGGTATCTGGGTACTGATCCGGTGATGTGGTGATGGAGCCAGGATAGGGATAGTAGAACTCTTCAGTGGCTTCTAATAAACGACTAGAGTATTCTTTGACTGTTCTTAGTAGTATAAGGTAGGTATAACTTGCCGAGGGCTGAATGGTAGGTATGACGGTGGTTAAGTACCTATGTCAGTGATATGACATCACTGACTCAGGGCACCGAGCGAAACCTTATTATAGTTGTTAGTAGCTTTTATGATAAAGTTGTTACTAAAATAAAACTATGAATATAATAGTCCCTAAAAAATAAAAATTTAAGTAAAACAATTGACTTTAACTTTAATGATTTTTATTTGGTTTTCTTTAGTCAAGAAAATATTTTTTTGTTACTTAGGTATAATGCGCGTAGCGTAGTCATAATAAGTACTTATCCAGTTGAGCACCCTACGATAAGTATGGCCTAGCGACACAATGTCTGATGCATGCGCGCCGTCGTTTGAGACTGGTCTTCCCAAAGCCGCTGTGGTGCCTTCTCCATTTGAGACATTGCCTTGGATTTGGACACGTATTTAGTATTTTATTCCTACAGGAAATCGAAACTTAACTTTTTCTGTCCGCGAATTAAAAATGTCCAAAAGCGAAGATTATTGAAATGAATGCAGTTAGCAGTTGCCAAACAGCATGTCGTAGATCAGATATACTTAGGTACGTGTATGCGCTGCCGCGTCACTGCCCACGCGCGCCTGCGCCGGTTTTAATAGGCCTAGGTACTCTTACTACTTTAGTGGTATGGGTTCAGCAAGAAAATACGTAGTGGGAGAAGTTCCAATACCCTCCCATTTAAACTAAGTAACTACTTATCTCTGTATGTGTATTATGTGTGTGTGTGTGTGTGCAGAGAGCGTGCCGATGGTGTCGCGCAACCTGCCCGCGTCGTTCTTCAACGCGGCGGCGGCGGCGGGCGTGGCGGGCGCGGCGGCCGGCGGCGCCTGCGCGGGCGTCGACATCTACGACTACGACCCCTGGCACCAGCACTACACAGGGTGAGCAGCACTGGTCCGCGCCCTGCGCCCGCGCGGCCGGTGGCTACTGGCTACAGTAGGTACAGTGAGTACGTCCGCAGGTACGGGCACGCGGCGCACCGGCACGCGGCCGAGTACCACGCGGCGGCGGCGCACCACAACATGGCGGCGGCGGCCGGCTACGGCGGCCTGCTGCTGGGCCGCGGCGGCCTGCACCACCAGTACAAGCCCGTGGACTGGCCGGCGCAGCACCACGCCCCGCACCACCTCGACCCCCGCCGCCTGCTCGCCCTACTCCTACCCCGCCGTGCCCGGTGCGTACACTATTGTCGATATTCCATTCATTTACTTATCATTTACAATAAAGACTCCCTCTATTAGGAAAAAGTCAAGACGTCGAAACAAATATCCATGGAAGTTGAACACACAAATATTTACCTGTGGTGGGAAACGAACCCACACGTCCACGAGACGCAGCACAAGGGTAGTGGCAAGGTGACCACCCGACCCGCTACACCATAAGTACGTGCAGTGTTTATGTAGGTAGTGCAGCTTTGCCGAGGCTGATATTGATTCTTTGTTTCTAGCGAGGCCTAGGCCCTTTTATGACACGTATCGTGTTGGCATAAGGGCCTGCACAGTCTCGTAGGATATTACACTGTGGCACAGGTTGAGTGCACCACCATAATATCACCAAGCTATTTATTGTCCCACTTCTGGACACGGGTTAGGCTATAATATACCACGCTAGCCTATTAGGTAGGTACGGGTTAATTTCTTAAGTATGCTAGTTTTCTCACGACTTTTTTCCTTTACCGTTTATACGAGTCCGAGTGATAATTATTTTCTAATACGCAGATGACATGATTCCGAAAAGTCAGAAGTGCTTGCCCTGGATTCGAACTCGAGACCTAGGACTTGGCAATCCAATGGTCCACCATAAAGTTATATAAAATTTATTGAAGTTTTAAATATAGTCACATTCACATAGTTCTATAAGTTAAATTTAGTGATTTGCACTACGTCAGTTATGCGCGTACGCAAAAGCTTACACCTAATTGTACGAAAACTACTATTAAATTTAGTGTAGCAAAAACATAAGGTGAATGTACGTTAACCATACCTACAACATAAGAATTCTTGAAAACCCCTCAGTAGGTGCTGGGATACTAACAGTTGTTCGTAGGTCGGATGTTGTGTCGGCAACGACTGCTATGTGGGAGGATATCAAAGGCATTTCTTTAATTCGGTCGCAGAGTAAACGATCAAACGTAGTGATAAATAACCGAACATATTTGAACGACAAATGTTTTATAATGTTTATAAGTAGTTCTCAGCCTTTATGCGGCGCGCTTCGCGGGCGCTTGTTGGTATCTGTCTTAATTTTCAAAGAGATTCCACTCCCGCAGATATTTTAATTGCGATGATTTAAGCGTTTTATCCGAATGACAAAACAAAGCATTCCTGCTTTGTTGCCCCTGACGGGGCAGGGCTAAGATCAGAGCAGGCAGGAGGCAGGCAGGAGGCAGGCACGGCGCACTGTGGAGCTGTTCTTTCCACGCTTGTTCGGTGCCTGTGAAATTATCTATCAAGGATCAATTAGTAGACAGCAGACACAATAGAAAAACATACTTAGTTTTGGTTTCTTTGATGAAATAATAGGTGCAGAACAATATGACGATTAAGGTTACTTACTACCTAAAACCTTCACACGCTGTTGTCACCTACAGACGGTTCACATCGTTGACGTGTGAAAACCCTTTGCGTGATTCCGTTATCGTTTGTAAGCCGGAATTTAGAATTGCTTCTATGGATAGGCATAATTACGGAGTCGCGAATAAGAAACGATTATAAAAGACGGTTGATGCGTGGAAAAACGGCGGACCGAGCGGGCGGTGAGTTGAAAGGCTCTCTAGTGTCCGTAATGGCCAGGAGGCGCGGCGCGGCGCGGGGAGGACTCCCTAATGACGACGATTAAAATTAATTTGCGCGTCTCGCGGGGCCCTCGCCCCTCACTCCGGGACCAAATTAAATTCTTGAGTCGCGATACTCACAATCGAGCCGCGCTCCGCCCCCGCCCCGCCCCCGCCCCCGCCCGCCCCAGCCCGCGCCACAAGATATGCATCGCTCCTTTTGTCTTCATGATGGCACCCGTCCACTTGACTGATAATGTTTTGCTTGAAGGTAAGGGGAACCCCTTTCGATTAACAACAAAATGAAATGTGCGTTTTGTTATAGTCAACGTGTACCTTTCTCCTCAAACGTATGTGATCCCTCAGCTGAGCATAGTCTCCCCCATCTCAACCTAAAACACTGGAGTTGCACATTACATCAATGGTTCCCTACTACCTATACTAGCTACGTCGGTGTATACCGCGGCTGCTGACTTAATTCCGAACAGTTAGGTGCAAGAGAGTGGCTCAACATACCAACATACCTACAGCTTTCATCATTAGGGCTGGTGTCTTTATAGTTTTATCTTGGGCCCCGTTCTCCTCACTGTATTCAGTGCAGATAATGGATGTAGATGTTGACAAAGTGGTGGTGCCAGGATCGTAGGAAGTGGAAATCTATAGTCACTGCCTCTCCGCATGGGAGACAGATATGATAACAGATACCTTTGTGTATGAATGTAGATAAGTATAGGTGCTCATAGAGGGAATCTCCCGACTGCCTGTCTTATCAAATCAGACACTAACTATGCAGGCATTTAATTTAAGCTACAAACAGATAGCCAACATAAACTAATATACAACATAAAGCCTAATCCCTCTCGTTATGAGAGGAGACCCGTGCCCAGCAGTGGGACAATGTAATGGGTTGATGACGATGACAAACAGATAGCAGATTGCTGTTGTAGTTTTTTGAAAAATCTACCACTATTAAATTACCTTTGTAGACCGTGCTACGAAGTGCTACGATTCGGTCTACGAAAGCGTAGAGGGAGAAGAACACTGTAGGTACAGTCGACTCTCGTTAATTCGAAACTCGAGGGACTCTTAAAATATTACGAATTATCGAGTGTTGGAAATATCAAATGGTTCGAAATTTGTGAGAGAAAATAAATAAAACTTCGAATTATTAAGTGGTGATCAATTATTATTACTAACAGTAACTGAAACATATCTAAACAAACCAATTCGTTCGGTAGTGTGAACTGTGAGTCAAATAAGTCAAACTAATCATAGCCAAAACAAAGGCTCAACAAACAAACAAGTTGATACAAGTTTGACCTTGTCGCAAAATGTATGTACTTACAATCTTTCTCTCTGCAACTTCGAATTGTCGAGTGTTCGACGCCGATAAGTTCGAATTAACGCGTCGTTTTGTTATATAGCAATGATTTTTTCGTACGAATTACCAAGTGTTTAAAAATGTGTTGATTTAGTTCGAAATATAAATAGATTTTGTAGAGAACTCGTGATAACTTTGAATTATAGAGAGGTTCGAATTAATAAAAGTCGACTGTATGTAACATTACTCTTGTTCCTGAAGATTAAATTTAGTACTTAGCTCTCATTATCATCCTCATGATGACTATGGATTTCCACTTGCCACGATCCTGGCACACTACTTTCGCTTCATCTACATTCACGTGCTCGGAACCTGATAACCTTAATAGACATCAATTAATTGTAACAACAACATCAACAATCTATTATCTTTGTCACTGAGCAGTTGAGCACGTACTTAGGTAGGTACTACCTATTGGAAATAGACTCTATACTTTGAAATTGGATATCTTTAATTTACTTATATTAGGGTGAGCGACATTTGTATATGTACGCGTCACGTAGGTAGGTACCTACGGCACTTAAGTAGTTGGTAGGAAGCAGACCACTATAGTCATCCCGGGATGTCACCCGCGGCTCTCCGTAGGGAGCGTCGCGTCACAGGGCGGTGAAGGCATTCCGCAGCGGGGGGACGAGCGGGGGCGGGCGCGGTCGTGGTTATTGACAAATACCGGCGACGGCGCCCTGTTGACTGATCACACACCATGCGTATTGTTCATATACCTACCTAAGTACTTACATACTGTTATAATAAATATACTCGGGTATTTATAGTTACAAATTTATTAGATTAAAGTTTAACAATATGTTTGATGCAAGTAAGTAGTCGGAAGCCGGACGGATGACACAGAAACTGAGTGAATGACTTTAGTTTTCGTTTATTATATTCCATCACGCTCTCCTGAACGCAATCCCATGGACTTGCTAAAGACTTCATGCTTCGGTCGGTGCAGTCCCTTCGTCAATGCACCAGCAGTCATCTCTTGTGTTGATTTATATTGACCAGTAGATATCCGCTCACTCAGGAAATGATAGCGAACATTAATGTGCTTACTTCTTGGATGATACATGTTATTACCAGCAAGACTAATGGTACACTGGTTATCACAGTATAAAATTGTTGGTGTATTTAAGATATTTGGCCAAATGTCTCTTTGTAATTGTCTTAGCCAAATAGCCTCTTGTACAGCAGAGGCCAAAGCCATGTATTCAGCCTCTGTGCTGGATAACGCTATGGTATTTTGTTTTCTAGAGTTCCAGCTTATAGCTGCGCCCTGAAAAAGAAATATATATCCTGTGCAGGATCTTCTATCATCATTGTTGCTTGCCCAGTCGGCATCACAATAACCAACAATGTCACCGTTGTGGTTACTTTTGTATGTCAGTTTGGTACGTATTGTGCCTTTAAGATATCTCAGCACTCTCTTTACTATCCATTGCTGAGCAGTGGGCTGGTTGTTGAACCGACTAAGCATGTTGACCGCATATGCTATGTCAGGTCGGGTACCCTGAGATAAATATAATAGACACTTGAAACTCAGGACACTTGTTGTTAGCAATTCTTATGCTTTGGACAGGTGGTATTGACTCGCTGTCCAGCCACTCCCCTTGCATGGTCATGTGCATTGATGCACCTGAGTCCACATACCAATTCATATTATCTTGTAACTGCATAGCTGAAAAAGCGGCTGCATAATTTGTTTAAAAGTATTTTCAGATTTATTTTTCTTATGCCAACATTGCTTCCCAAGATGCCCAAATTTGTTAAAAACATAACAACGGGACCTTTTGACTTTGACTGTTGATGGTTTTGGCTGGCCTTTTTTTGGTTATATTTTGTTCTAGAATAAAATGCTGATTTATCAGGTGATGACATAGTTTTTATTTCTTGTAGCAATTTTGTTTTGATTAGATCAGCACTAATTTTGACACCTGAACTTTCTATTCCCATAATCATGTGTTTGTACATGTCCGGCAGACCAGCCAGCATCAACGTCCCGAGCCATTCATTGACTTGGAAGCCTATACCTACTTCTTAACTTATGGGCTGATGTCATAATTAATTGATTGATGTCTAATTTTATTTATATACTCCTCGACACTGTTACTGTTCTTGTTTTTCATGTCCCTGTGTACAGAGTAATTCATGTTACTATTATTAACCTAAGATAATCTTCCGACATGCGTTTTTTGTTTTATTTGGATTATTTTTGAATGAATTTTCGTTTCTACAACTTAGAAGCAACTACTTAAGTACCTCGGTGTTGCGGTAGGTAAACACCTAGAAAAAACCTCTTGTATTTTGTCTTCTAATAGTTATAAATGCATGCGGTGTATTTATTTAATCAGAGGAACGCAGGTTCGAATCTTGCCTAGGATAGTAATAAGTATTTATCTGACACTAACATTTATTATTCTCTACTAAGATTTTGTGCACAATTATTTCCTAGAAGTAGTTATACTTCGCAAGTGAGGAACCCAAATAAGGTATGCTAAGTATTTACAAAGATAGGATTGAGTTCGTTCAAAAGCGTTTTCTAGATTTTTGCAGATAATTCTAGCCACGTTCATTCCTTCGGTTGTAACATTAATGGCAGGCCAAGTGTAGGGTCAGTCGAGTATTATCCGTCATGTGCGAGGCGGCGGCGGCGGCGGCGGCGACGGTGTCCCCCGCCGGAGATGGCGGACTGTGTGCGCTCACCAATGGCGTGGCGCTGACCGGTGGGCGCGCGCCGCCCCCGCCCGCCCCCACTGGCCCCCACCCCGCCCTCGCCCCCGCCCCCGCCCAGCGCACACACCACGCCACCCTCGGCGCGGCACTAAATCACCAGCCCCATGTCAATTATCCGACCCGCTGTATATCGTGTGCACACATACGTACCCTCACGTAGGTGCTTACCAATACTTAGATAGGAGTTCGTACTCTAACACTGATACTTAGGTACCTACTGGTACCTACCTGCTACCTACCTTACCTACTGGTTGCTCACACCTACGGAAATATGTTTTAATAGAATCTATGATCATCTAAGCAGATGGTAGGACCCAGCCGTCTTCGCCGTTGAAATATGGATGATTTTTAATTTCAATTGCCTCGGGATTTCGGGAATCGTCCTAGGTATGAATTGTTTATCTTTTGCATAGCAAATCAAATCTGTTGTAAGTATTGCAATATAACGCGATACAATCAGTAAAAAGTAGTTTATTTTAAGGTAACACCGAACTTTTAAACAGAAACCCTTTAAAAAACGCAGAGCAGTACCTACTAATATGGTTTCAATTTCCAGTGTTGTTGTTTTTTTTAATTTTATTAAAAATGTGGGTTACACATTAGCTTATAATATTCTTATTAGGTATGAGTGGGTTTACGTCGGTAGTGCAATGGGTGGGTTCCGAACCGGCAAGCACATGATCGCAAGTTCGATGCAATAGCGATTAGGCTATCGCCACTTCAAGTAAGTATTGGGTATTTTTCTGTTGAAATTCTTAATAGCAGTTTAGACGTGGGATTTGGGATAGAGTCCCAATGTCAATTTGGGATAGAGTGACAATAAAGGCCCAATTCCTCCCCCAATCCCCTTCCTTCTCCTTTTCTCCTTCCCCTCCCTTTCCCTAAATAGGCTCGGCAACGCATCTGCAACTCCTTTGGTTTTGCAGATGTCCATGGGCGGCGATGACTACTTACCATCAGGCAGCTCGTTTGCCGAGTTATACCATTAAAAAAAAAAAAAAGAGTCGCCTATTACAAGAGACCAACATATATCGGTAAAAATATGTGGGCTACACCCACGGGACCTCTAGCCTAGCAGTCATGCTTAGAGCCACTACACTAAGGAGGCAGTCACGTCACATAAAGCATTACATATAGGTACTTACAGCTCTTAATTTGAGATCGGTGTTACCTACGCTAGAGACTGCCAAGCTAGAGGTATATTAGTCTAGTGTCTGCAAGTCTGGTTTTAAACACACGTGGTGTGTGGCCTACCTTATTAGAACAGGGTTGAAGCCTTACAAAATGGTAAAAAGTGAAAAAAAAAAAATAGTAGGATGAAACCCATTGGAAAAGGAAGAGAATATTACAAAAATGAAAGGAAAAATAATTTACGGGCGATCTCAGTTCGGTAAGTGGAAGGGGGAGTAGGGGGAAGTTTAAGGGTAAAACAATTTAACTCGATTTCCGGCAAAGCTACAAGTCCTATGAGAAAAAAGTTAAATGGCAAAGTTGTAGGGAATAAAGAGATTTAAGTACAACTTTTGTAATTACCCTTTTTTGAAATAACCTAACATATACCATAGTAATGTACTTATATTTTTTTCACCAACCACCAGAAAGAAAACCTCTCAACGAATAAAAAACCCACCGACTTTTTAAAAAAGCTGATATTTTGACGTGCGAAATTTCGATTGAAAATTAGGGTGCTTTTTCGATATTAAGTCAAAATAAGGTGAAAAAATACTTATTTTAAATAAAACAAAAAAAAGTGTATTTGGGACATAAAACTAAGTTTTCACCAAATTTCGTACAAAAAAAGTTGTTGAAAATATAAAAAATCAAAACTTGGTTATTTGAATTTTTCACATTGCAAAAAGTTTTTGAGGTTAAGTCAAAAAGTGTAAATACAAAAGTTGTAGATCTCTTTATTACCTACAACTTTGTTATTTAATTTGTTTTCATAAAATTCATTTTGTGAGCGAGATGTATGATTATTATTATTATATTGTATTGTTTCCTTTAATTATTGTAATTGGTTTGTACCGTTTTAATTAAAGTAAAATAAATAAATAAATAGGACTTGTAGTTTTGCCGGAAATCGAGATAAACTGTTTTTTCCACTTCCCGACCTCAGATCGTCCATAAATTATTTTTCCTTTCATTTTTGTTATATTCTCTTCCTTTTCCAATAGGTTACATCCTACTATTATTTTTTTTGTTTCAAAAATTATCGAACCTGGTTTATAATTACTACGACGAACTCTGTTATAAAACGTATGTTTTGAATTCTGTGCCTGACAGCCAGTTCGGCAATACATCAGCAACATCTAAGTTTGTTTTCGCAAATATGTTTCGCAATAAAATTCAGATTTTTTTTTAATGGATTGCGTTTAATATAAGTTTCATAGGTTCCTCATAGGTATAGGGACTACCTATGTCCACGTATACGGATCAGCATGTAGGAATAAAGTAAGTATTTAGGAGTAACTAACACAAAGGTGTTGTCTGATACAGGTCTGGAGGCGCAGGTGCAGGACACGTCCAAGGACCTGTACTGGTTCTGAGAGGCGCGCCGCGCTCCCCGCGACGCCGTGACGCCGTGACGCGGGTCACGTCGTGCCCACTCTACTCGTCGCACTCTACTTGGAGCACTACGCACTGTGTTGACTCATGTTCTTGTTCCCCGATAAACAATACGTGGTTACCGAACACATTAACTGTTGTGGCTTGTGGGACGTGACTAAGTACTATCAGTGGTGAAAGACAACACAACCTGCTACGACGAGATGAATGAACCAATTACATTGATTGTATAATATTTAGGTAATTAATTATGGAATGTGCAACGAATACTTATGTATTAATTTTTTTTGGAGCAGTAATGAGTTAAAAAAAGACACATTTGTAAAAGTTGTGTGCAGCGAAAACGCGAGTTGTGTCGCTCGTGCGCGGCCGCGGTGGGTCGCACCCGGGAGGCGCGCGATCTCACTGTGTTGGAACATTGTTGTCCTAATGAAATATGATTATGTATGCCGCAATGTGCCAGCCGACGACAAGCGTACCTCTCCATAAAATATAAGCAGGTGTGTCCGCTGCGCGAGGAGCCGCGCTGTGTTCACCGTGTCTCTCGTGTGTCAGCGGTAGCGCCTCGCTGTGAGGGCTGGCACGCATGTTCAGTATTTGGTGTGAGGTGCTGAGTGCGGCGTGTCAAGGTTATGCAACAACACGCTTCACATTTACCTAAAATGTACGGGTCCTTTAATTGATTACTTTTAATCTAATCACAAATCAATTGATCTGTAATTCCTTGACCTTACTGCCTGTCATAAAATTCTACACTGCAGTAAGGTAATTCAATGTTCCTGACGAAGCTAAGCACAGAGGCAGGCGATAGACACACCAACATGCACACAACTTGTCGCGGTGAGAGCGTGTGGGCACATGGGCGTGCTACACGCGTAAATATATGTAACTGTGTACGTAGTAGTGGTAGCTAGTATCTAGATACTTAACTAAGTAGCTGTAAACACATATTGTACATAACTAGTTAGCTCTAAACTTATAGCTTACGAGACACATTGTAACAGACATTGTAGATAATGTACACGTAGGTAAGTGCTCAGGTACAATCGTCGGGTGAGCTCGTCTCAGGTGCGCGGGCGCAACAGCCCCCAGTCGGCACGCAAATATTATTGTACATAAATATATTTTTAAATATAAGTTTGTTTAAGCAAGAGGTACGGTCAGCAACGAAAGTTGCTGAACACCGCCAAGTTTTGAATACAACACAGCACCAATACTTTTCAATAGATTTACTTGGGAAAAAAATGATGGTCCAGCATGTAAAAACACGTACTACTTACAACATCTCGGGTCAGTAAGTTTTGGATAAAAAATATGTTTAAGATTTCATCGTTTTCAGCAACTTTCATTGCTGACTGTACCTATGTACGAGATCAGACGAATAGAATCATTTAGAATTGATGCGAATTCGGTTTCAAACGATTAGGCTTCACGTGTGCTGGCGCATAAGTATTTGTATAAAACATAGTAGTGAGATATGTGGCAGGTGCCTGCCTCGGGGCGTCATGATAACGAGCTCAGCTTATAAACACTTGAAGTGTTAATATGCATCAGCTGGACTACGCCTATGGGCTACCAATGTTAAGTGCCTATCTTAAATTGCCAAAAAAATGCATTTTGTTCATCTAGCCCAGGCACCACTTGATTGAACCTACCTACTCTGCTTTGTTTTGATGCAAGAAGAAGTAAAATAAATGTTGTTATGCATGTTAACAGTCCATGTATTGAGACAGCTTGTGGATCGTAGTCTGACGTCACCGAGGCCGGGCGGGCACAGGGCCGCCCCGTGTCCTGAGCCGCGGGTCTAATATGGTCACAGTTGTGTAATAGCACGAACACATAGTATGTACAGGTATATACTATACGTCTAGTGTACACCAGTGATGTGGCGGCGGCGGCTCACGTCGCCTAACGTGATGGCCTCCACGTTAATAGATAAATGAACTTTAAATATAAATTCCATTATCTACTGTGATTGTTTCACTTTGTTGTTTTATTTATTTACCTGCAACCATACAACTTTAGACAACGATTCAAAATATAAGTAAGTATCTACCTTAAAAAGATATTGAGAATACCTATCTAAAGTAGAAGTGTTTATTACCTACATATTCTGGGCAAAAACAAAATGGCGCCTAAGGCTAGACGATCCGTCTGAAAGATTATTGCAGTACCTACGTAGTATTAATCTACTTACCGATACGAGTTTCATGAAAACATAAGTAAACTATCCTTTAAGTGGACAGATAAAAAGACTACTTACTTACTACAATGTACTTACTTACCTACAAAAAAAAGAGTTGGAGACAAACAATATCTACGCAAGGGGGTCCAGAATCATGTACTGAATTCGTGGTAAGCGGATGTGTGTCAATGTCCCTTCCACCCTGTATAGCCGGTTATAGAAGAGCCTAAACTTTACACTTTACAAAGAAAAAGGGTTGGCTTTTGTACCAGTGCAGTGTCACATTATGCTGTACAGTAAATAACGACGGAACGGAAGGAACATAAAGAACAGACCTGACCTGCTATTTAATCTGTCCGTCTATTTGTATGTTACCCCTTTATGCCTATAAGTACTTACTGATGAACAGATTTTGATAAAAACTAATTGAGCGTTTCGATAGCCTAAGTAGGCTATCATCTTAAAAAATACTTAGGTAATAACTCAGACTAGGAATTTCCTTAAATCTGTGGGTAATAAGTTCTTCGGGACGCGAATTAAACTACCTACTCTACCAACGGACTTTTCGATAATTCTCCTAAACCGAGTTATTCCGGACGGATACCCCGTGCAGGGTAATTATGACAAATAAATTTAAACCTTCCGTTGTAGGAAGGTAGATAGTAATCTACCTATACCTACTCATTATTAAGTTAGGTTAGTTAATAAAACCCTGGCTTAGGCTTTTGTAAAACAATCAAATGAGATTCTCGTGATACAATATTACCTATAAATCTTCAAGAATATAAACAAGCAAGTGTCAGCGTCGACAATGTTTAGTTCTCCGATCGCTTAATGCGTTTCTATATCGGACTCATTGTGTTGAGCTTGCTGTTGGTACACACAGCGTCAGGTCAACCTATAAAAGCCCAGTTTAAGCTGATCTCGCATTGTATAGACTTCCCATACAATAACAGGCCAGCGTAAATTGAAATTGTATAGCTTTATGTGAAGCCGTGCGTATTATTTTGGAGGAGCTCGTAAAACTGCCTGTTAATCAATCCGGGATATAAGTGCAATTGTCGCGGCGGCGTCCGGCGAGGATGGATGCGTATCAGTGTAGCGGACGTGGTCGACGCGGCGCGGCTCCACGCGGCGCGGTGCGACGCGGCACGGAGCCGCTCCGCTAGCGCGATGCACGGAAATAGCACCATTAGCCGCGGACGATGTTTGTAAACACGCGACACATTACGCCGCTGAAATAGACGAGCATTGTCAGGCCGAGACAACAAGCGCGCTGCCGATCACACAAATAACGCGCCACCTAATAGTAGGGAGGTAGGTACCAACGGGCCGCGCCACGGACACTTTTGGACACATTAAACGAATTCCACGGTTTCACGGCGAAAGCGCCCTGACTAAACAATGTAAACTGAAATAAAACTCCTGCACGACCCGCGACCCGTGAAATTTGTCGCGACACTTAATTTATGCTAATGGATCGTTAATGGCTTCATAAATATTATAATTAGTATCGGTTGAGCTGCTCGGCGGCGCGGCGGCGGCGTAGACTTGGAGTGGTTCACGCGTAGGTGCCATCACTCCAACGTATTCTGAGTGGTGCATCCGCGTCGGTGCTTTGTTACAGCTTTCATAGTGCTATAGGTACAAGATCGTACGAGCGGTACCTGCAGGTGAGCGGGCACCGTCGCTCCACTCCGCCCCGCAGCCGCCGCCCTCGCCGAGTTAGTATGCACAACACACGCAGCGGCGAATCCGCTAAGTATTGAGCAATAAACAAGGGACGCCAGAGAATACAGATTGTGCTTTTAACAATAATGTATCCTTACCAACGAACCTCTCCCATTAGTTGAAGATTTTTTACAACCGTCCCCACGTTTAGAGCATCAGGAGATGGAAATAAATTTACTGAATTGCCATCACATCACGCAGTCGTATTTAATTCAGCCGGAATGTCCCGATTCAATTATAGATGAAATGATTTGATGTTAGTTAGTGTAACTAATACATTATGAGTTATAGGAATGTTAAAAGGTATCGCTAAACAATGAACAGCCGCGCCGTGCACCACGCGATGCACCCACCAAACTAATCTATAATCACATTCATTGTTGAACATCACTGGTAACGCAGGGACAACCACCTTGTTGCGCGTGAGTTCTCTGGGCAAGCAGAGTTATACGATTTTTCCAGTAGGAATTTCTCAGTAACAACTTGAAATTCCGATATGTGCCTGGGTAAGTAACAGGGTGGACTCCTGTTACACGGGACCTGGAACATAAATTAGTTATCTAAATTTAATTTCCTTAAGATGTTTGATCTTTTCCGAGCTGAACATGATTCTTAATGTTTTTAACGAAAACTAATTCCTAGTAGCAAATCATTGTACGTATAAGTAGGACAATGAAATTCGCTTCATGAATTGAAAGTAAAACAGAACAAAAGTTGCGCGAAGGTAAGCTGGAATGTGCGCGCGATGCGTGGCCCGTGGGAACCGGCGCGCGGCGGCACCAAGGCATGCACGATGCACATCCAGTGTGCCAAAAATATATTCGCAGACTATTACAATTTTATTCTGTAAGTACCTAGGTATCCAATGTTAGTAGGAATTAAAAGTGCCTGTCTCAGATTAATGCCGGATTGGCGGCTGTACGCTTGATAATGCAGACTAAAAATGTCAAACTGTCCTAAAACTGACACTTGTGGCACTCATGATCCAAACTACTTACATAGGTAGGTACCTATATAATTTAGATTGGAAGTGCCTAAGTAGATTTTGTGAAGTGAGTGTACAATACAAATCACCTTATTGACTACATTGATGTATTTAGTGCAATAAAGGTTATTCGCCTCAAATTAATAATGAACCGAGAGGTTGGTGCTAGGCTGCTATGCTGCAGATATTGTGGAAGTATCCAAGTCGCAGTGAGCGGCGCGGGCGCACACGTGGTGGCCGCAGCCGGCGCGGGCGCGGGAGGACAGCCCTCATTAGTGAATAACTGGCGCACCTCCACACGTGGGACCCCGACACCCCGACACACATCTATTACGTAATAGGCAAGTTCTCCTGAATATTTATAATAAAATAATTATTTAAGAACTTTATTATTTGTTGGATTCTAATGTTTTATACTTATCTACTAATGGATCAGGAAAGTTAGCCCTGAATAGAATTTGTGACTGAACTTATAGGTAGGTAGGTATGTAGATAGGTACTGTGGAACGTGGATGGTGTCTGTCTCATCAGAAAGTTTTCAGAAATAAATAATAACTTCTTCCGCTAAGTAAGTATAATAAGTGCTGCCAGTCGTAGGAAGTAGCGAGGTTAAAACTGATGTTCAGTTTGTTTTTTATGCAGGTTTACCTATAGTACCTACGTTTTGTTAAAATATAGCACAATATAATTTGTATTTCAGTATTTTGGGCAAAGGAAATAAATGCCTCATAAACTCATCTCAAGCTGTGTTCCTTCTAACGAACCCTAAATTTCCATTTCCGTAAGTTTTTGCCGGTTTGCTTAAACACACCTAATGATAAGGTGTGTGTAAATTGGTGCGGCACCACTGATTAGTGTCGTTAGCATGAGAAACATAATTGGACATAGTGCTGTGAGCTGCCGGAACAGCCATCGATCACCCGGCAGAGCGCGCGGCTGCGGTGCACATGCCGCTCAGTGCCGCCCGGTGCCGCTCAGTGCCGCCTCGCTGACGTTAACGGTTTGTTTGTTGCCGCCGCCGCAGCACCGCCCACGCCACGAAACATTACGCACTTTTTGTCGCATCACTGTTGTAAAAACGTCACCTATCTAGTGTTACAAACGTTGCCGAACCCACGCTCGCGCCCGCACAATGCCGCCGACGCTTCTCACATAGGCAGGCACTACTTATTGCTATAATGAGACAAGATAAGTAATTGAGACAGAGACTGATTCGCAGAGAGAGAGAAACATAATATATCTTGTTGTGTACGTAACGGGACTGAGGCATTGCTCGGGCGCAGAATTAATCCAAGGTTACGAAATGAGAATTTGCAAGGGGTTTGACACCGGCAACTTCTTTGACTCATGAAATTACATCAACGTCAATCCGTCGCGAGATAAGTAGTGTTGTGGACACGTGCGGGCGGCGACGGCGGCGGGTGTTGTGCGCACCTCACGTCACACGCACGTCGCGTCGCTATCGAACCTCGCTGGCTCATGCCGTGTGACATTACTTTAATTAGAATGCACTTGAGACGTAATATTCTATCAGCGTTCGTCATACCTATATTATATACCCAGGTAAAAAACAACGTTGGAAAGACATGATTGTTTTCAATAACTGTTTTAGAAGTTCGACTCTGCAGTTACAATGCATTCGATCGATGTATTTCATGCCGTGTAAAGAAGGTCGACTAGTTATAACTACTCAATAACAAATAGCAGGTCTATTATAGATCAAATCTAACTTAATCTAACCTACCCCGCTTGTAGACTGGAGGTGTCGGGTATGTAGTGATGTGGCTCCTAAAACATACCGGAGAACTGCCAGTTTGTCAACTAGGTAATGCTCTTTGCTACGCCGTAGTAAAGTAAAACTTGTTTTTTTTTTGGTTTATTACTTGGATATCGAGTATGTTAGTACGACTCCAATGTAAACAACTGTTTTAAATAAATAGGTACTGTACTTACTGATTGAAGAAACTCGACCTATCGAAATGTTTAGGTGCTACGGACCGAATGATAACTTCTTAGCACAATGGCTACAAATCTAGCTACCTACCTAAGTACTTTACATATCTGCTTGATGGTTTATTTTGCCTTTTATTCGCTTTTTCGTAAGTTCAAGTACCTACAGAATCTGTAAAGGGCGAGCTACAACTTGACCAGTGGTACTCAACCTTTTTTTAATGGGGACCACAATCACATGATAGTCGTGTTGCGAGCCGCAATAAAAAAATATTACCTAAATACTCAGATCAAATAAAAGGTTAAGATGGAACTTTGCGAACAAAGAAGTGAGGCCGGCTAAAACTACGCCTTGCCGTGTACAAACACCATTACACGCACACACGTAGGTATACCGAAACTACGCCTTATCTTGTCAGTTGAGCTAAGTATCGAAAGCTCGACTGACTAGATAAGGCGTAGTTTCGGTATTGTTATATAGTGTAAAATTGTGTTTGTACACGGCAAGGCGTAGTTTTAGCCGGCCTCACTTGTTTGGTCGTACAGCTCATCTTAACTTTTTATTTGTTCTGAGCCTAAATGCTTTAGATAAAGTAACACCAGATGGGCTAACTACAAAAGCCCAGCGGTAGCTGTAGGTACTAGACTATTTGTCGCCGAGCTACAATAGTTGGTACTCGTATGTCTAAGTGTGACATTCGGTAAGGCGGTGCCGCGTATGGGCAGCTAAGCACTCGCCATTGGCTCCGCAATTATAATGGTCAGGGTGTTGGATGCTACAGCCTCACGGTCGCGGTGAGGCAGCGGCGCGGCGCGGCGGCGGCGGCGTGCGTTATCGGAATAATTGTCACAGCGATAATATATCTATGTCGGTTCTTCGCGCGATTGTATCGGTGGCCGCGCGGAATTAACACGTCGCGCCGCAACGCGACCAAAACGAGTCGCGCTTTGTTCGCTATCGGTCCATCGGCTTTGTCTCACTCGGCCACTATCGTTTATTTATGCGGCGCGGGCGCAGGCGCGGGCGCGGGCGCGGCACGTCGCACATTTCACGCGCTGGGCCAGTAATTGCGCGCGCGGCAGTAATGACGCCTTGATACGTGTTATCGCTGCGCTCGCGCTCTTCACTAGCAACATGTTTTGAAGTCAGTTCTGAAGCAGTATCAGGGTCTATGCTAGAGTAATCGGAAACCTCGGTAACTGTATTTTAATTTAAACATTAGGTTGCTATCCGGTGTGAAGGTAAGTTAGTATCTAGCTGTCAGTTAAACTAGATATCTACTTTCCAACAATTGCTTAAACGTGTTTGGTATTAATCAGCACATAATGAACGGTTCACTATATTACACATGTGTGAGTGTTCTAACTAAATAATAGTTGGTATTAAGAACAACCAGCAGTGAGAGTGCGAGTGTGTCAACAGTAGGCGGAGGGCGGGGCCGGCGGGGCCGGGGGGCGCGGGGGCGCGGGG
>CAUEHA010000027.1:0-13101 GCA_958496365.1 Subacronicta megacephala
CAGTACAATTTATTTATGTGTACGTACAAAAGTGTGATTTCCTGATCAGTTTCCTAATCAAACATTCAGATTCGAAATCTGTACGACTGCGGCCAAATTTAAAAATATTTATATACACATCTGCCTACCGCGACGGTGTACTAATTGAATATCAATATACTACTCGTGTGCTCGACGAAGACAGCAACCCGCTAACGTGAGGGACGTTACAACGCCGTACTATGTCAAGTAGTAACCTATATAGATTTATCTAAAAAATAATTGCACCTCTTTTAAAAATAAATTAATAATTAGCTTTATCATAAATGGTACAAGACTTGCGAAAGATCTGATGTGTATTTTTGTTCATATTATATTTTAAAGACGATTAGCAGGTACAATAAACTTACAGCTTGATTTATATATGCTGCATGCATAACAACTTGCTGGTGTGGTATCTGTTGTGACTGCAAATGTTGTTGATGCTGCTGTTGTTGTTGCTGCAACTGGTGTTGGTGCTGCAACTGTTGCTGTTGGAGCTGCTGCAAGTGAATCTGTTGTTGGTGTTGTTGCTGTAAGTGTTGTATAAGTTGAGGTGACGCCCGCGACAATTGTTGTTGTTGTTGTTGTTGAGTTTGCTGCAACAAATAACATTTCGTTAAATTTAAAGAATTCAAAGGAAAGCTAATATAATTTGATAATACATATATTCATAAATAGTTCTATATGATGCATGTGAATACTGCATGGCAGCAATATAACAACTAACCGTTGGTTGCGGAGTATGCTGCGTTGGGGGTGGCGGAGGTGGGGGCTGCGGCGGTGGCTGCTGCGCGGGGTGTATCACAGTTGGTTGCGAGAGAACGTGTGCCGGACTTACTAGCTGCTGTTGCCAAAAATAATAATAATAATAACCAAAATTTGAGAAATATAAGCCCATCGGCCCCGATACATAATTAGTACACATGCTTAACACTTAAATTACAAAATATTAATTGTTAAAACATACATATTATGAAGTACACAGCTGAATAAGCGGTATGTACGCACGACTACATGTAATAAGCCTATAAATTCCCGTACAAGCTGACCTCTCATTGTAACGAAAGTCTACACAATGTGAGCGCAGCAACTAGAATGTTTAGCTTAATGTGTCTTCGTTCGTCTTCGACGTACGTCTACAACAATAATAATTTTTTTGGAACAAGTGATCAGTTATTTTTCTCTTCGGTCTTATGTGGCCAGGACATCCTATATTTTAGTGTAGAATTTACCATATCATTGCCATATATTATTAAGTCTGTTTGTCTAATTTATATTGAATATTTCTACCGTCGGACAGTGCATTTACGACACCAAACAAATTAAAATAGAGGTGGTATAAATGGGTATATCATCATCATCATCAGCCTTTACTCGTCCACTGCTATACGTAGGCCTCCCCTAGTGTGCGCTTATTGGGTATATTAGGGGTGTAAAATAGAGACTGGAAAATCAGTTTGTAGATTTTGTCAGACATATTTTGATTAGCTAATTTAACTTATTATTTCCATTCCCATATTGTAAACTCAATTAATGGGTTTTTAAATATTACAGTAACAATATCATAAAGTATTTATGGAATTTACTGTATTAAAAGTGAGTTTGTAGTCTCCTTCACGATGAAGTATTACTTAGTCAACACAGATCAAATAAAAAGTTAAGATGGAACTTTGCGAACAAAGAAGTGAGGCCGGTTAAAACTACGCCTTGCCGTTTACAAACAGAATTACACGTACACTCGCACGTGATACGTTAATGACGCTTTGATAGATTTGTAGCGATAGCTCGACTCTGCTCGACTGACAAGATAAAGCGTAGTTAACTAATATATTTGTGCGTGTAATTGTGTGTTGTACACGGCATGGCGTAGTTTTAAACGGCCTCACTTCTTTGTTCGCAAAGTTCCATCTTAACTTTTTACTTGATCTGTGCAAAAAAGAAACAATCTTTGATGGCGATGACCGCCATCCTCGCAAATAAAGTTACGGGAGAGATCGAGTCCACAATAATGTTATTTTTTACAAACAAATGGTTATAACAATATATTATACTGCAAAATTATTTGTTATGATTAAACAAATTCACCGTCGAATAAAGCTTAGATATACCATTATAAAGAAGCATAGCAGTATTATTTTTAAAGTTATAGAAAGAAAATTATTATTTACAACTAAACAATCACATCCACGATTAACCTAAGTCCTGAAATAATTACTATTTCTATATCTTCTATATACAGAAAAAAAAAGATAAATAAAACACTATAAGCCAACCTAATTTAAATAGAGAATTAGAAGTTCAAATTCAGTAGTTAAGTATGTGCAAATTGTTACACCTATAGGTATTATCTTCCTAGTTAAAAACAGAATTTCTCACCATAGAAGCCTTGTTCAAATCTTTGTTAAAGTTAGTGTAAATAGTAGATGGTAAAGCCTTACACCATTACTAAACTAAAGGCAGAAATTGTTAAACTTATTATTTTAAAAAAGGTATATTTTTCAACTCTTTTTTTCATTTTCACTTCTTCATTAAAGTGCAATTTAAAAAAAAATTAGATTAATCCTCGATAAGAAGAAATTATATTAGTAAAAAAGTTCTATCCCATACAAATATTTTAATAGGAATTGATTTCACATTCAACATGACAAGTCAGTGGTTACTATAAATTTTACCAAGTTCAAGGAAACTGTACCATTCAAAAAGTACTACCTAGTAGTCTTGAATAAATTGTTTTGACTTTGACTTTGTATTCTACATTTATCTTGTATCTCCTAAACAAATTAAATTGCTCAACTTTTATCATTGAAAAACTGGATACTCAAATGAAATAAAGTCGTTGAACCAAATGAAAAAGTAACATGCTAAGCATATTATATCAAGGAGTTTTAAAACCATAATGCAGTAGTTTCTTTTAGTGCATAAATGTAATACACAATCTAGTCAGGAGACATACATGTTGTGGTCGTTGTGAAGATGACTGTTGCATCAAAGATGCGTCAATGATCTGTTGAGCCTGTTGTAACACAACCTGAGCATCCACAGGTAAATCAGATGTGTAGTATACCTACAAATAAATGACATGTCATAACTTATGTTATATTTGTTATGAACTAAATATATTTCTTTTACCATTAAAAATCTTATAGTAACCTTGAACTGACATTGTAAAGCCCAAAATAATTATATACAAAATATTTTTGTACCTAGTTGGATTAATTTGTGTACAAAGAAAAACAATTTGAATAATACCCACTTGGTGTCTATGTAATGCCTGCTGTTGCTGCTGCTGCTGCTGCTGTTGTTGCTGTTGTTGTTGCTGCTGCTGCTGTTGTTGTTGTTGTTGGAATTCTGCACGGGGCGGTGGTGGAGGTGGAGGGGGCTCATGACGAATAATATACTGCTGTTGATACTGCAAGCCATCACTCACAACCAATTGAGGCTGCACACCTTCACTCACTATAATATCATTTTGTTGATCTGCTTGCTGTACCACCACCTTACATCAAAATAAATTATGACTATACATAATAATAAATAATCTATATTATAAAATAAACTATTTTTTACGCTATATTACCTGTTGTTGTGCATATTGCTGTTCATCTTGATTAACTATTATTCCATCCAAGCATAAGCTTGGACAATATCTTTGTAGATCCTCAAGAGTCAATGAATGTCCTTGTCCAACTATTTGATAATATTGAGCCATTGCTAGTGCTTAGCCTAAAATGTATAGGTAGATATTATAAAAACATATTTTTCGGCTATCAAAGAGCTATCGAAAGCTCGACTGATAAGATAAGGCGTAGTTAAATAATACATATCTGCGTGTTATTGTGTGTTGTACACCGCAAGGCGTAGTTTTAGCCAGCCTCACTTCTTTGTTCGCAAAGTTCCAACTTAACTTTTTATTTGATCTGAGATTTAAGCGAAACATTGTGCCATTAATACTAGCACTGATATTGTCAGGTACTTCTTGGAGATTAAATGGAGGTTTCTGAATTTCAGCAGTGAAAATGTATGTGATACACTAAGGTAACATGACAATGTGGGGCTCACTTATGCCCCTAGTCCATCATGAGGTCGCAAATATTAAGACAGGTTTTAGAAGGTCCCAAACTATTCAAATATGATTTGATGATGCATTGTCTTCCTTTTTGGTGTAGGTAGTACTGTTTTCTACATAGATTTGTTTAGGACGCAGTATATTAGAATTACAATCAGAAGAACCCTAAAAGAGGTGTTGATTAGATTAGAAACCCTAAGCAATATAAAATGTTTGGCTTTCTAGAATGTCTGTTAAAACTGAGCTGCTAAATATTGCTACAAACTGTACCACCTGCCACATAGTTATTGCCTACCTAAAATAGTATTTAAGCAAAAGTTTTGCTAACCAAATTATTACTTTTAAGTTTTTAAGCATTATGTAGTTAATAAGGATTTTAACTGGCCACTGGCCAGGTGGAGTGACGATTTGCGGAGGGCAGCTGGCAGTAACTGGATGAAAAGAGCTGAAAATCGGGCTCTGTGGCGTTCACTTAGGGGGCCTACGTCCAGCAGTGGACGGGTTGATGATGATGATGATGAAGGATTTTAAGCAAAAGTTTGAGAACTCAGTTGTTTTACTGTCATGTACCTAGAACGTGTTATAGACCTACAATTTGCGCAAAAAATACATAATTTGGTGGGCTAGGTGAACGATAATCCTTCATTAAATAATAAAATAGAAAGAATATAATTTCTATTTTATTACTGGAAATACTTTAACAACTTGTACAACTTTTACAGTTAATCTTACATAGAGACTGGCCTCCTTTTAAGCTCAGATCAAATAAAGAGTTAAGATGGAACTTTGCGAACCAAGAAGTGAGGCCGGCTAAAACTATGCCATGCCATGTACAACACACAATTACACGCACAATCTATTTAATAGGTCACCCTCTATTATTTTAAAACCAGAAATATCTATCTAGTTCACACTGACATCAATTTTTTTTAGGGACCAACTATTCAGTTAAATATTAAATTATTTATTTAGGCTTCTATAAATTAAATTTTACATTTATATAATAATCTGAACATGGGAGCAGGTTAATTTTTTATTCACAAAATGAGAAAGCTCAATGATTCTTCTGACAGATTAATATTACAAAATCGAAATCCTAAACTCTGTTTATTTATATAAAAAGAATTAGTGAATAAAAAAGCACCCTCTGTTTATTTAATTATAAAGTTTAGCGAATGTGTCAGCTAAACATTTTTTTAAATCAAGGGAGTGATATGATAAGTGCAAGACAAGTTGCACATCTTAAGTAAGCTCATATATTAATATTAATATAATCTATATGTAAGCACAGATCTTTTGCTATATAGTGTGGGATTGGAGACTGTGGCATAAAATAACACATGAAACAATGCATATTACAAATAAAAGAAAAGAAGTATTTGATAATTAGTGGTATTGCTTCATCATAGTATGAACACTTCATATCTGTGTGTGTACTTGCCCTATATGTATTAGCTATTTTCGCAATTTTTTTGCATGTTTGAAAAGAAGTTAAATTGTCCTACAGTGCTATTGACCTCAAAATTGTTGAGTGCAACTGTTTGTATCCTTGGTGACTGAGCTATAAGAGCACTGATAAGACATCATTTATGTACAAAGCTTTAATAATGCAATAAAAAATATTTAAACAATTTGCATTTTCAAAAATTTTAATGAATTAGATACACCTTTGATTATGAAATAAGAGTAACTTCTTTCATTTCTAACAGTTCTCATAAACAGTATTTGGTCATGCTATAGGTAAACAATTATGTACTAGAAGTAAAATGAAAATGGTACACAAACTCTGTACTTCAAGCCATTTTTGGTCAATTGAGGATAAATCTGTTTCTCAACATATTACAACATGCACACCAGGATTTGTTTACAATGAGAAACTTAGGAAAAAATACATATGCACTTTTCATATCACACTTATAATCTTCAATTCACTAATATTTCATATCAAATATCGAAAGAATTAACCAAGAGGGGCATATTAATGCGACTGCCTAACTATTTATCGGTGACAGTTATTATGCCATACACCCTGAACACTACATACGGAGCAATAACAGCAGCAATGACTTCTGAAATCGTACCAACACCTCAACTATGGCGACGACTGAGCAATCATCTTTTGAATTTACCTTTTTGTCCGTCTTATAAACATCACCACTTGCAATTATAATATAAGGAACAATAAGAAACGTAAATTCAATACCGTTTACATGAAAAGAACGAAATGGCTTCGATTCTTTGGATCCAACCTAAATACTTTGAAAAGAGAATGTTTAACACAGATTATATTTAGGTTATTGATTTGCTTCTTACCAATATTTACTAAGGACATTTTACATGTCTTGAATAAACATTATAAACGAATTTATAGCATCAAAATGTAGTTTTTTTAACTCAAACGCCAAATCGAGAAGCAATTTACATTATGGCGTGTGTGTCACTTTTTTATAAATATTTTTTTTTCTACCAGGGTTACTAGTTTGAAACATTGTGACAAAAAGGAAAAGAAAAGAAAATGGAAGACATTCTCATCTGTTTGAATTTTAGTTCCTCAGTTTTTCGAAGTTATTCGGTTTGCTAAAGCATCAGCGTTGGGCGCGAAATTCAAATTATATTGTTAATGTCGCAATTTCTACTGCTATGTACAGTCGCTAGCAGGTCAAGGTATACAAAACTGTCAAATTTTTCCAAATGATTTAAAACTTTAAATTGTTGAAGATAAAGTTCATAATCAACTGAGAAAATTTGACATTTTCTGGTAACTTGATGTGTTGGCCACCGTACTTAGAACTCAGATCAAATAAAAAGTTAAGATTTCCATCTTAACCTATTATTACCTAATTTATTTAATTTGTTTTAAGGTGTTTTATGGTAAGAACACAATGCAAAATGTTTATCTTATTTTAAAGAAAAGTCTCAATTTCATAAAATTGAGACTCATCGTCTTGTTCCCACTGACGACAAAACATGTTGCAAACAGCTATCTATCCCACTCACTCTTTGAGAGTTAGATAGATGTTTGCAATATGTTTTGTCGTCAGTGGAAACGCGGGGTAAGCAAAATCAATTCTACAAACGGATCACTTGTAATTTATCAGCATTGCGACCAACAATCCTAAGTGGAGTAAGGCTTCTACTTTCTAGTCCATGGCCCTCTCTGAAGTGACAACGTTGTTGAAATATCTACTGGGTCACAATATAATAATTTATGCAGTATCGTAACTTGATACAAATGGACGGAACGCGAGTTACGCACCTCAAGTTTGGTACGCACTTGGTACCCAAACAGCAGTCGCGAATGCGCCGCAGTAACGAACGAACCTGTAATTGACTATATCGTGCTTTTTTTAAAAAGTTTACTAGGAATGTGGGTTGCACATTAATAGCATTCTTATTAACCCCTCGTATTAAGCTAAATGCTTGTATTACGAGTGGGTTCATGTAACTAGTGCAATGGGTCGGTTTCGAACCGGCAACAACATGATCGCAAGTCCGACGCGACGCCCTCGCCATTAGGCTACCGTCGCTTTTATGAATTAGAAAAAGTATTTTAGTTAGCTATAATAGTATTTAGTGGGACAAAATGGGCTAGAAAAAAAAATAGACTTTAGAAAATACGAAAATACCAAGAGTGTATCTAAATACAAGATACAAATTAATAAAAAAAAAGTATTTCAAATACAAGATGAAAATACGTATCTTGTATCTGTATCTTAGATACTTTGAGTTATGTCACATCTCTGTAAATACTATATTCTCAGATTAGGAAAATTTAAATCTGTGACTACATTGATCTTACAAACTACACAAATTGAAACGTCTCTATCGGACGTACCGCCTGTGGTGCCGCTGCTGTACCGGTATTCGGTAAGTAAGTACAGTTTGTTCGAAATAAGTAAGCCGATCGGAAGTTAGCCGTTCCGAACTACCGCGGTGATGTAATCGTTTAATTAAGTGTTTTAATACATAAATATCGAAATTACTAAACAAAATAATTAGAAATGTGAAATATATACGACCCTAATTATCTTTACACAGACTCTTTCTTACCACTTCTAAACCACTTGCAGACAACTTCCGATCGGCTTACTTATTTCGAACAAACTATAAGTGAAAGAGACCTATCTACCAGATTCCCAATTAATAATATGATATTAAAAATGATTAATAATTAATAATTTTATTATAGTTCTTCGTTTTGTCATATAAAAAAAAATTAAAACCGGTTTTTTTCGGCAAACAATTGAGGATTGTACGGTACGTCTCTACTATTTACATCTCTAGTTGATTGAGGGAGCCTGCCTGGCCTGCAACAACGTTATACGGTTTTCTTGTGTTCTAAATTATTACATTGCACAAAAAAATACTTTCCTTAGTTTTAACTGCAGCAATTTGACGCAAATCAATAAAATATATATCTTTGTGTAAACCCACGTAGTAAAATTCAAACTTTTATGACATTTTGTCCCCGTCCTCATCAGTCGTGCAAATGGATGATACAGTGATTTCGCCAGGTATACTGCAGATAAAATACAACAATATCATAGTCGTTATGGAACCAAAAAAATAATTATGCTGATTTTAGGTAATAAAATGGGAGATTCAGCATCTGAAAGCGACTCCAGTTCATTGGATGGCGGAGCTATGTTGCCTCCAAGCACAGTTTCTCGTGATCAGCTACAGAAAAGAATTGAATCTCTGCAGCAACAAAATAGGTGTGTTTTGTCAAAATTATACTATTCTAACAATTAAATTTTCTACACCCTATCCTGTTGTGGTTTTGTAATGAAAGAGAGAGATGAAAACCTACTTACCACGTTAAAATACGTAAATATCATTTAAACACCTAACTCTGTAACTTGTATAACTTGCACATTTTGAACCTTGTTGTAATCGCAATAATTTTTGGTTAGTGTCAACTTATGGGTGAAGTAACTTTGTAGGAGTATGTTAGTGTATACCCTTAGCTTAATAATTTTAAGCATGCCCAAATTTAGCAATTGTTAAGGCAACTTTTTTAATTTGTTTTAAAATAATAAGATAAATAAATTTATTTTGTGCTATTTTAGGGTTCTAAAAGTTGAACTGGATACTTACAAGCTTCGAGTGAAGGCTTTACAAGAAGAAAATCGTGCCTTGAGACAAGCATCAGTTTCAATTGTAAGTCACATGACTGGTGTATTAATATCAGAATATTTTGAAATTGTGGACATGTGTTCCATACATTACATAGATTAGAATAATTAGAATAATGATTATAAAAGATTCTAAAATTTACAGCAAGCTAAGGCTGAGCAGGAGGAAGAATACATTTCTAACACATTATTGAAAAAAATTCAAGCACTAAAAAAAGAAAAAGAAACATTGGCCCATCATTATGAACGTGAAGAGGAATGTCTCACTAATGATCTCTCCAGAAAACTAAATCAGGTTTAACAAATCACAGTAAACAAATAATTTTATATTTTAACATTGAAAAACAGCTGTTTTTATGTCTTGCTTTGACTGATAGAATCTATGGTCCAAAAAGCACATTGTGTTGACTCCCCAAGTAAATTGGTAATAGGAGTAGACGATTCGGAATAAATATTAGCATTAGCAAAACCAATATTTCATGCACTCCCATGCATGTATGCCTGAAATTTTGATTTTATATTAATTGGTACCCTCCATATTCATTTTATAAATACATATTCGTGATTATTTCACTTAAAACCTGAGCTAACAATTGCTTAGTTGTGGTATGTTAATTGTGTTTCAGCTACGTCAAGAGAAATGCAGGTTAGAACAGACCTTGGAGCAGGAACAAGAATGCCTTGTAAACAAATTGATGAGAAAAATTGAAAAACTGGAAGCAGAGACACTGGCTAAGCAAATGAATTTAGAGAGACTTCGTAGAGAAAAGGTTTTAACCACTTTTATCACTAGCTGTTGCTGTGATTTACTCACATTCTATGTCCTTGAAGTTCCAATAAAATAGGTTAAGCAATTTAGGCGTCAAAATGTATGAATTTCTCCTTTTTAGGTGAACAAACATTTAGTAATGGTTATTTGCATGCAAATATCTTATTATACGATAATATCACCAGTCATCTAATAATTTGTTTTTACGACATTCTATTCTTCTGAGAAAATGGTAATTGCTTCTGTCATGACATAAATTGTTTGTTTTTGTCTCCAGGTTGAACTTGAGAACACACTGGAGCAAGAGCAGGAGGCCCTAGTGAACAGGTTGTGGAAGCGTATGGACAAGTTGGAGGCTGAGAAACGATCACTGCAAATTAGACTTGATCAACCAGTGTCTGATCCAGCCAGTCCTAGGTGAAAGTCTTACATTTTTTATATAATTATATTGTGTTTTTTTATGTTGGTTTTTTTTTTTTTATATTGTGTTACTTGACTGGGATATAATATTTAACAAAAAAAAAAATTTTTACTCTGGAGCATAGTAATTTGAAACTCCTTTAGTAAAATAACTTAATTTCAGCACTGAAATTGTAAATTTACTGGCATTCAGCCCTGAAATTATGCCTACTTATACAAAATGCATGATTAATAGTTTTAAGGCATGGTATACCTTTTTTTAAATAATTTGTAATGCATCTTTCCTATTTTATTATATTCATTGTTTTATTATTAATGGAGTTTTTTCTTGCTAGGGACATTAGTAATGGTGATACAGCATCCAATTTAAGCAATCACATTCAGACCCTGCGTTCTGAGGTTGTAAAATTAAGGTAAGTAATTATTTTCTACATATCTGAAGTATGTTCAAACAGTGAAGGAAATTCTGTACCTGGGGATGCAAAGGTATAGCCTCTGCAATTTATTGTGAACCATGTTCTGGTCCTAGGTAGGGCAGCTATGAAGTCAAACTGTCAATGAACTTCTCTGACTGGTATGATATCATATTATTGGTCTCATCATAATTATTGGACTGCATATATTTAACCAATTAAACAGTTTGCTTGATTTAGCTTGAAACTGCTTATGAAATGAGCTTTATTGAGCAAATACTGTTTTTAATACTTTTATCATCAATATTTTTTGTTTAGATAAAGCCCTTGACACACTAACTTTGCTTGAGCAGTGGCCATAATGTGCTTGTTTTCAGATTATTAATAAATGTTGACCAAATTTAAGGAAAGGCTACTGCCAAATGTGGTTGGCTCAAGTTATAAAAATACAAACAAACAAAAATATAAATTGTAAAGAACCTGTTTCATATTACCATTATTATACTCAGGGTGTTTTATTCAAATCATCAATGTTAAGTTAAAGTACTTATATATACATATTTAATTTGACTTCGTACAGAACATTACTATATTACCCTTTTTGTGATGTTCCCTTCCAAACAAATATTTTCAATGCAGTATTTGAAACAGAAATCAGCTGGCAGTTTCTCAAAACGAAAACAAGGAGAAGATGCATCGCTTCGCACTAGAAGAGAAGCATATTAGAGAGGAGAATGTTCGCTTGCAAAGGAAGCTGCAGCAGGAAGTGGAACGTCGCGAGGCGTTGTGCCGACACTTATCTGAGAGTGAGTCCTCGCTCGAAATGGAGGAGGAGAGGCAGTTCAATGAAGCTTTGAGCGTAAGTTTTCTTATTTGTCCATTGCCAATACTGCTAATAGATGCAAAAGTTAGTAGTGTATTGTACAGTTACAGTACAGTTTACCCGCACAAAGAATCTGGCTAAGCAATACCAGTGTTTTGACACATATTGTGTCAAACTTTTTGATAAAACAGATATTATTATATACTGCTCTTTTGTTTGCTGTAAATTAGTAAAGGAGGAAGCTACTTAATAATATTATATAAGAACTTGCTTGCTTGGCTTCTGAGATCAGAGTGCAAGGTGATTAAATGATCACAGATAGAACCTACTTGGACGCCGATAGGTTACAAAAATATTTGCGTAAAAATCTTTAGCGCAGCAGAAAGTAGTGTAAATTGTAAATTTTTGGCTGAATCCTCTTTTTTACAACAAAATCCATAAGCATAGCGACATTGAAGCAAGTTTTGTACTTCGTTGTGAATAAGATATTGTTGATGTCGCAATTTTTGTGTGTTCTGTGTCAATGTACCTAAAATGTGTTATAGACGAACAATTAATTTGACGCCCAAGGTCGAACGACCAGCCTTAAATACAGAAACAAGTAGGTACCCTCACACATTGCACATGAAATATGAAATAAACTGTAACGGTAAATTTGCAGGCGCGATCGCGCAGCGTATCATCGCCGGGCGGGTCACGGCCTCTCTCACCATACGCGTCACCATTGTTGCCTAACGCTGCCGGCCTACAACTGTCGCGGCCTGCACTGCATCTTAACTCTCAAGTGAGTGTAATGTTAATCAGTCATACATGCGACGATAATATTCTTATCTATAATTTATTACATAACATGCTATTCTCCGAAGCGTTAGTCAGAGGTGGACTAATGAACACCTACATTTCGCTGGTATATTTAGTAATAGAGTTTTAGCACTAATGCCCTTTAAGCCCCAAGGTATCATTATGGCATCTAACAAAATACCTAAAAACTAAGTGTACACAGTACACTGCTGAATAAGGCTTCAGAGAGACGACTTGATGGTATGTGTACAAAGTACAGCTCATTGAGTCAACCGAGCGCGCAATCGGCAGTTCTAAGCTGATCCAAATATTTAGTTTTAATATTTAAATAATATATAAAGTGATTGCACCTAACCATTGCAACACCATTGTGCAGTCTTGCTGAGTTTTAGTTTTAATATTGTTAGAGTTACGCTTGACAGTATACTACAGCAAATGTTTGTGTGCAGGCGCGTCGCACAAGCGACAGGTTCGTGAAGCCAGCAATCCCGGGCGGGGCGGCGCTGGGCCCCCGCGTGGCTCCGCTGGAGCCCCCGCTGGCGCCCCTGGCCCCGCTGGGCTCGCTGGCCCCGCTGGCCCCGCCGCCCGGCCCCCTGTCGGCACCGGCCCTGCCCGCCCACAACCCCGCCATCATGCAGCCCGCCAGCCCCATG
>CAUEHA010000028.1:0-12816 GCA_958496365.1 Subacronicta megacephala
AAATGATAAGCGAATCGGGAATCGATTCAACGAGTTCAGAAATCTCATTAGAAACATATAGTTTCGCCGAATCGGATGACAGTACGATGGACAGTATTGATCCGACAATCATAGTAAGAGACTGGTGCATTACGAATGATACCTCTCTAGATAATCTGCAATATACAGATATGCTACCGGTTAGCACTACTACATTTGATTATGGTGAGTTGTATTTTTCTTATTTTACGTCCACTCAATACACGCCAAATACACCTGTTGCACAATAATATAATTACTGAGACACTCGCAATGTTTGCCTTATGTGTGAACCAAAACTTTGACCCTTAAAGATCATTCCATCAATGTGCTTGTAGCGACAACATCGTACATAATTGCATATACTTTTAGATACATAATCAAGATATCTTTAAGATTTTATTTAATTAATCTTCTAAGCAACTATTTACCGAGCCGTGTACTTCAATGCCCAAGTGTATTTGAAATTTGGAAAAATTGTCGTTTACAGAAGTATCCCAAGTGGAATCGACGACGGAGAGCGGCGGGGGAGGGGGCGGGGGCGCGGTGCTGCGCGAGTACGGGCCCGAGTTCAACGTGGGCGGCGCGCAGGCCTGGGGCGGCGCCTGCATCGAGCTGGACGACCACTACCTGCCGCACATCGACCCGCTGCTCACACATCAAGCCTGCGCCGGCGCCGCCCCCGCCCGCCCCCGCCCCCGCCCCGCCCGCCGCGCCGCCCGCCCACTGGGAGCCGCTCATCACCAAGGTATACCACGCCTTCGACGACGTCGACGTCAGCAGACTCTCCTACATGAACATGAACATGGACATATATTGAACATTTAGACAACTCCACATCGCGCGACTTGAATATTTCAAAGTTCAAACGCACGGTACCCATATTAATAGTAGATGTTAATAGTTAAATAGTATTTGTTCCGGTCGGGCGGGTTCGATCGCGTCGGATACATGTTTCGTTTAGTGTCACCGCTGTTCAGTTGTTATGTTGCACCGACGCTACGATCAAAACCGCTCGGCCACCCACACAGCTACCTCAGGCGGAAACGACTATATACCTCAGTAATCCATAGGAAATATTTTAATGTAACTGTTGATATATACATATATATATAACATATATCCCACCAAACATTAGTTGGTTAATGTTTTTAATCATATTCATAATAATGCTACCTCATTTAGTTGTTTAAGTTTATCACTTTAGATTGTTGCTTCAACTTATGCCTCGACGTTCGGATGTAGCAGAATGTATTTATATGTGCCATTTTAAGAGAGAAACGGCGAATTTGAAATTATACGTACATTCGACGGTTTCTAAAAACATGTTTTGTGAAATTGAGCTCAGTATTTTGATGTCAGAAAGATATTCCTTATTTTCGTACCAATTTTCAACCCCAAAAGTATCATAGGGTTTGTTTGCCTATGATGGGCTGAACGCCACAAGGGTATTCTAGACATCAAACAAGTGTATTTATTTCACAATTCGCCGAAATACCGTCAACAGACGCCAGTTAAATCTTTAAATTGCAGTTAAAACGATGCGGTTTTCAATATTGTATTATATTCAATGATTTTAATCCAAAGTTAGGATAAGACCATTTGGTGAACAAATTATTTGCATTTGTAAATATTTTGGTACTTGCGGCACTTGCATTTTCGACGCTTCTTGAGGCCACCGTTGGTCGTGTGTAAGGAACTGATAGTGTAGAATAAAAGGCGAGTAATTTGTGAGATACATCAGCTCAGGTTATGTAAAAGTGTGACTTCAGTTAAAAACTTATGGAGTCACTTCTAGTCTAGATGAGTTAGTAGTCATCAAATGTGTTGCAAGGATTCTACAGAATGATACTTCGATTATTGGTAGTATTCTATTCTATATGCTACTCTCTTGTACAGGGATTAGATGAAGACCTAAAGTATGTTAGTAAGGAGCGTTTATTTAATTAGTACGCTTTATCGTAGTTGGCTGGTTCCAAAGGTTGAACCTATGATGTTAAACTATCGTGTGGAGACCAACGGCGGTGTGCTCATGCATTTCAATTTCGATTCCTTTATTATTATTGTTATTTTTTTATTCGGAAGTCGCGGCGCCAAGCGTCGTGATTTTAGTGTAAGTGAATCGATAGTGCTGTGATATTTTTTATGTATATTTAGTGTTAAGAATTAGAGAGCGTAACGTAAAGAGTGAGTACAAAAATGTAATACATCGCGTGTTAACGACGGTGGGAGGCAGGACTCGCGGCCCGGCTCGACCAACAACTTGTGAAAATGACCTTAGTTATTATGATTGTAGTAACCGCCAAGCACTCCATAGGCAGTAGGGGGCCGGGCCGCCTAGCTAGTACATATGGAAATATAGAAGTGATGTTGGTACAATACATAGATGCGCAAAGCATTCTAAATAAATTGACGGATACCGGTGTTGCCACACCAAAAAAAAACTTGACAATGTTTACTTAAGCAGAATCAAGCTGCACACTTAAAATGTTGATGTAAATGTTAAAAAAGAGAAAAAAATATTTAACTCCGAAATATATTTTGGAGAGAATTATTTACAAGTATGAAGGAGGGGTCTTAGTGATAAAGATATCCAAAGACTGCTAGGTATTATAAGTTCTATGAACTTGAAATTCGACTTATAAGTCAGGGATTTATGCGGAATAAAGTCAGACGTTACGAAAGCAAAATAATGTAATAGACAACGGCGTAGCTAACGGATAATCATAGGCTTTGACATGAAAACGACAAAATTTACAATGAAGCAAGTATTTGGCGCCTCGAATCACCTGCAAAGGTACAGGGCAGTATTGCATTGATCACACACGATCTGGTATTGACCGGTCGTCACCGGGAGTCGGCATGAGCGGATCAAACGATCCCATGCTTTGAAAAATTACAAAAACGAAATTTAAACGCGCGCACTCTAACCGAACAAGTGTCATAAAAAACTGCATTTTCACGAGTAGAGTGACATTTTTTGGATAGTGGTGGCGCGACCAGTAACCATGCTAGATTGGTTCCTCAATTGGCAGCTGGGCGGCGGGTGGTGAAAAAAAAAACATAGTATAAATAATCTTCATATATGGCGTTAAAATTGTACAAGTTTTGCCAAGTCGATGATAGCAGTATTCTATGTCTCTTTGTCGTGGTCGGTGTTTGTAAATCTGTATGTCTAAATTATAAATAAAAAAAAAATATAAAAATATCCCCGCCGCCGCAGCCTGTCCAATCGCTGTCAGTTCACTGCGAGCTTGTGACAGATTATAATATACATAGCATTAACTCACATACAATATAAGGATGTCTAAAAACCTCATCTGAGGCTTTCATTATTTCAATAAAAATAGTACTTATTTCAAACTTCTGTAATGAAAACCATTTTGATGTTAAAATTTGTCGCGAAGGGGACAATTGTATATTTTCGTGGAAAACATTATTCCGAACATATTGTAAAGGCTGGGTATGAAATAGGATGATGAACCGCATTAATATTAGGGTCAAGTAACATTTAGAAAGTTACTTACATGAATAAGATAAGTTCCTTTAATAGACGCATGGCAGTGTCGTCTTGCACTGCCGCGGTATGCCCTGCAAGTATTTAGCGCGAGGCTTGTTAAAGTTAACATGTTACTAGGCCCTAATATATACATTTTTATAAGAAAACTGAAGGGCTCAATACCACGATCCTAGTTTCCTATGTTTCAGTCGATGGCTAAAAATGTATTGAATTCAATACTTCTTTGTCATTGACAAAATACACTACTTTCATCTACCATCCTCAAATAAGTTCAAATTTATGACCGGAGTATCGAACCTTTGGAATCAGTTTGGTATCCACATAAGTATTACTGCGGTTGAAGCGAGTTCAAGTATCCTTTGGGCACTAAAACTCAACGTGTTCACCGAAAATGACTCAATTCAATTTTATTCATAGTCGTAGCGAGCCCTACTCATTTATAAACTTACCCGAAATTGTCTCATTGTTCCCTTTGCGACCGTATGTGTCCCTAGCTTTTAGGTGTTAGGTTATAGTCGAACACAGGGTATTGTGGTTCTATTTTAACGGAAGTGTTAAAAAACCGATTAGTAAGCGACACATCGCACCCGAAACATGATGGCTACATAATACTACCCCAATACCCAACACGTGTACAGTATCATTCTAAATCTGTCTTAAAATATAAGGTTTTCAGGCCGGGTTACGATTATACTTACAGGGATTTAATCTAAAACGAATTTTGAGAAATACGTATATAAATAAACATAAATGTGTGTGTACAATGTAATACAAAACGTATTACAATAAAAATAAAACGAATTCCTTAAACTTCGTTTTGTAGTAAAGTGTTTTAAGACTTTGAAGACTATGTTCATTTCAAATGTGGTGAGAAATGCAACAATTGGGATTAGGCGGACAAAATCTGGTATCTGGGCAATTTTGATATGAACGTATTCACCAAAAGTTAAGTAAATCAGAAGATATTTTTCAAATAAATATTAATTACAAAAAGATGTTAGTAGTAATGTTTGAAAATATGTAAAGTAAGGTACAGTCGTGAAGTTTATCAAAACCCGGTCGATGTTTCATGTAGTAAACTATATAAATTACGTTTTTCATTCAAAATTCTTCATTTTAGAGATTTAAAAGAAGTAAAAATGCATAATAAGTATACATAATGTTTACGTACTGGTTTTATGAAATCGCATTTTGGTATTTTGTACATAATTCTATAATCAATTTATCCTTGACACCTTTCTGATATTAAATGTAGGTTTTAATAAGTTTGTACTTATTTTGCCGACAAGACTGTATTTTATTTAATGATATACAGTTTGTTCGAAATAAGTAAGCCGATCGGAAGTTGTCTGCAAGTGGATTAGAAGTGGTAAATTTTAATAGAAAGAGTCGATGTAAAGTTAATTTAAGTCGTATAAGTTTCACATTTCTGATTATGTTGTTTACTAATTTCGATATTTATGTATTAAAACACTTATTTAAACGATTTTATCACCGCGGTAGTTCGGAACGGCTAACTTCCGATCGGCTTACTTATTTCGAACAAACTGTACCTTTTGTATTAATGTTGGAATAATATGTATTATTGCATGTTCCTTTTTAAATTATACTTTATATTATATGCATGTTAATATGTGTATGCATTTAATTCGAGGTTCCATCTATTTTATAAACTTTTAATGATCTATGTATATTCTATATTGTGCCAGACGTGGTTTTAAAGAAATATAATTAACTTACCCTAATTACGGAACTCATTGATTATGGTGTTATAAATAATTTATATAAATTCGAATTTTGGAACTAAGTCTTGTCGTCTTAATATGTAGTCGGCCTAATAATTTTTGTTGATTTTGGGCAAATAACTAGGCGGCCATGATTTTATCTAGTACCTACACTCTCAGATCTTAGTGGCTTCTATGCATATAATGGTCTACGCGTTTTTAGGTGGAAAGGATAATTTTTAATCAGCTTTTTTCGCTTTGATGTTTTAAACTTTTGACATGATATTGTATACTTTTAGAAAATTGTATTTTTTGTGCGTCAAGCTTCTACTTGTAAATATAAACCGCTGTTACATTTTTTCTTCTATTCGATAACTGTATGGGATTTGTTTTAAGACATAGGCTCATAATTAGCACTAAAAGCCTAAGCAGAAATATTTATAAGTTGGCTTGCACTACACGCGGATGGCGGCCGCGCCGGTACTTGAGAATCTTTCTGTTTAGGTGCAGTTACAGTAATGTACCGAACTACCTCTGCATGCCTCCATGGATAACAGTAATTATAGATTTCTTTTTTGTTATTATTGCGATGTAACTTTACATTTACACATTGATATATTTTGTACGTTATATTAAACAGAATAATTATAAGGGAAATAGGTTTATACACTTATATTATTGCTATCAAGATGTAAAATTTGATGTGTGCAAAATAATTTTTCCGTTTTATGTAGGACGCTACTCAAATCTGAATGGAAATTATTGATCCTTATACATTACATAATACAATCTGACTAGTTCAAATGGTGTTTTATTTATTTTTGTTTGTACTTTTTTTGGTTATCGAGGCATCATGAATTCCATAAAATTTGCCCGACTAGCCACATCTACAAATGCAATGGCTATGCAGTGGGATAACTCTGCTTCGATCCCCCCCCCCCCCCCTTCGACTGCAATATTGGTGTTTTTATGTATCACGTGGATTAGTCCTCGGCAATCTATTCACAACTTCGAAGCAACATGGATGTTGCTTCGAAGTAAGTAACTTATAGTTTTCGAGATTTGGATCTTATGAGATATGTCATATGACTCTTTTCAATCAAGTTATGATTTACTTGAATTACAATTAACTTGAATGTTTTGAGACTAAACCGAATTTGACACAATTTGAACCTTTAGGGTTCATATGTTTAAAGATTCTTTAAATCAATAATTTGAAACTATAGAAATAAAGTCCAATAATTATATTTTTGGTGATTTTTTAATTCCGAGATTAAAACGTTATATAATTGTTATTCAGTTTGTATTACTTTCTTCCTCGAAGTTTAGGTAAATATACTGTAGGTACCTATTCCGAATTCTACTGATGGCTAATCGATAGGATTTTTTTTTTCAGTAACATTTTACGACCAAAGGTTTTAAAGGTTTTCAAAGGTATATGATGTGTCGAACATAAGGTAAATAATACAATAAATAGGGTAAGTATTCTTTATTTACCATCAAATTACGCACCTTAAATCTATTCAATTTTAATATACTATATAAAACTGGCTTATTACATGAAATTGATGGCGTTCGCTACATCGTGTGACAGTATAAAGAAAATTATCTATGAGACTACTAAATCTATAATAAAGGAATCAGTACTAATCATGATTATTTAAACATGATTTAGGTAATGTATTAACTATATTGGTATATAAAGGGGTCGCGTTTCCACTGTGCCTGATGTTATGTAACTTTTCGTTCGCTCGCGATCATGGAAATAAGCCTTTGTATGTCATGAAAACGTTTTTTTTATATTACTTACTATGTAGAAGAATGGAAGGAAAAGCAAGTCTGCATTAAAAATCTAGGCTCATATAAATAGATACGCAAAAGTTTTAAAATATCATATTTTCCTAAGAAATCATGTATAATTTCATTAGTGAAAATCTTGAATGCGATCTAGATCTAGCTACAGGAAGCCAGTTAAACCATAACCTACAATAACTGTTGCCATCGGCGATCCATCATGTGTAAAATTACTTTTCTTACGCCAAATTTACTTATCTCGCTTATCTAACATTACTGACTAGACGTAAACCGAGACGATGGTCACTGGCACACGGAAACATGAGAAATTCGCAGAGAGAAACTAGCGCCATCTTGTCTCAACGTTTACTCCGAAGCGAATGTCATTTCCTGTGTAAATTTTATGAAAAATATACAAATTGCATTACGGTAACCTTAACTATAATTTTGTGGGCGTATAATATATACAATTGGTTGTCATACGCGGTCAATTTATAATGATAAAACTTCATGTTTTTATTACAAATTCTTAGTATGACAGAAACGAATAAATTTAAAAGGTTAAAACATATACCTAGTTATTTGTTGAAAGAGATTGCGTTTGGCCAGTTAAAACGCGACATGAATATATATCGAGGTAAATTAATAAACCACATAACATTTGATGACTCAATTCATCATAGTATTTACTTTATTATATATTTCTATAGTTTATTTATTTATCTCCACAAGGTAATAGAAACTAAAAATATTATGCCAGTAGAACAAAGATTGTGACTAAGTCTTTCAATATAACTCCTTAAAAAACTAAAATTGCAGTCGAAATGGAGTAATTCAAACAAAGTATCTAAAATATGAATAAATGCAACAAATATACAAAAGAAATGTAGAAGAAATAACTAAAAATAGGTCACTAACTGTTTTTCACTCAATAAATTCACAATCATTTTTTTTTTGTAATGTGGTACTCTAATGATTGTAAGTGCATGTATCAGAAAGATTTGTTAAACTTAGGTCTTAAACAATATTGCACTTATAATTCGATGTAAACATAACTCCTTAGAATGTAAGCTTCACATACATTTAGCATTCTTATATAAGTACCACTGTAATTAAATTTTGTCCAAACATTTGACAAAGTTTGCCAAATCTAGTATATAAAATAAATTTGTCAAATGTTTGGAGCAAAGTTAACGATAATCATCTAAGTATTTTAAAGGATAGTTAATCGATGTTAATTAATAACTGTTCGCCTATTTATTAAGTGTGATAATTCTTAAAATCAGTAGAAATCAATCGTCATAATCAGGATGCTAGATTTTTTGGACGCGGAAATACATAGTATACTTCAATCTTGATAACGAGTTAGATGCCTTGTCTGTGTGATTAAAAAAACATAAATCAAATGTATGGGATTATTTTAAAGTTTTAACTGTTAATTGGTACCATAAAGGTTGTCTTTATATGGCAACAGAGTCGATATATACTTTTCTACTCATGTCATTATGCAAGCATTAATATAGTTGAAGAAGTTAGAAAACTGAACGCTTTAAATACCATTTTAAAATAACAGACAATGGTTATGTCAATAAAAAATATATCAACTTTCTAATATAGCTTTTTGAAAGACTGACTGGTCATTCACAGACAAAGAAGTCCCGTTTCAAGACTGTAGCATCTATACCGGCAATGTTACAAAATTACTTCGTAATTGACCGCTCTTACACAACAGTGCGTACAATAATAATCGAATATAGTAATACGGTTCTATAATACGTCACTGGTTTATGTCATGAGGTCAATATGTTATTCTATAATAAATCAACGCGAGATTTTAATAGTATTATCGATTATCATAATCTTTGTCGTCTTCCATTGGATTGTTTGAGCTAGAATAGAAATTTCACATTATATTTCATAGAACGTCTGTCTAATTTCTATTTTAGTTATCTAATTATAATCATGGACATGAGTTTTTACACCAAATACTTGATTGTATATCATTTTTAATTCATACAGTCCGTTAGAAATAACTGTGCACGTAACTGCCGCGCAGGAAAAACCACTTAATAAAATATTTTTATGAATAAATATAAATTTAGTAAGGAAGATATTCAGGAATGCGAAACATTAACGACACATGACTAATTGTTTTTATATCGAGTTTAATATTCAAATTTACCACTGCAAATCACTTATAACTTCAAACGCAGAGTTATTTCGAACAAACTGTAGATGGTCTTGTTACATACAGTTAAACTACCTATATATATTTAAGAATCCAGACCTCATGACGTCATAAGTATATTATTATCCAATATATTTTCACATACCTACTTATGAAGTGACCTGTCCACTGGCAGGTTTCCTAGCAAACACTCTTGTGTTCGTCTTTTTAGCACTATTCACTTGGCCCGCAACTTTACTCGGCGCAGCTTTGGACCTTAAACTTGGAATTTGTGACACTCTAATACCTATAGCAGATTTCTGCTTGGGGGCTGAAGGCTGTTGAGCCTTCGGTTGCCCTTCAAACGTAGAACTCCTTATCAATTTAGGAGTTTCAGTTTTGTCTGATTCTATCCAAACTTTTTTCTCAGCTTTGGCTGGCAACTTTTTAGCTTGTTCTACTTTCTTCCATAAATTGGCTATTTTGCTTTCAATGTCTTTGGAGTTTGTTTTGGAAGATTGTATCGAGTTTACACTAGAGGTGCTGCCTTGTCGTGAGCTTCGCGACGCTATCGTGATGGTCTTGCCGCTTTCGTTGCTCTGTAAGCTGTGGTTTGATGGCGAGTTCTTCATCACAGGCTCGGATCTTTTAGTTGGTCTCGATGTAGACGGCCTGGGTTGGCTCGCTTTAACTGATGCCGGTCGTGTACGGTTGAACTGTGGAAGCCTCGAGGGGGATGTATTATTTTTTGTTGGGGTCGCCGTCTTATTAAATCGAGGCACTGTCTTTTTGTCAGGAGCAGGCATGGGTAAATCTTTAGCGGGTAGAGTACTCTCTTCCTTTGTGAAAGTTCCCTGTCGTTCTAGAGGTAACGGTTTGACGGCAACGGGAGGAATACATATAGGCTTCTGTTGCAACTTCGTAGGGGATTTCGGAAGTGATTTTTTTGGGGAAGTGTTTGCGCTTGGAGCCTTTGAAACTGAAGGTTTGGGTGTTTTGGCACTTGTGTGGGCTTTTACTGGGTTTGTGAGTTTAGGAGGAGCACTCTTAGGAGCTACCTTAGTTTGGGGGACCGCGGATTTCTTGGGAGTGGCGGACACATTCCTCCTGTATGGCGACACGTACATCGCCTTTTTTCTACCTCTGATAGCTTTTGGAGCATCGTTTTCTTTTTCTAAAGAGTCATTGGAATCAAGACTCTCGTCCCGTCTCGCGGGTTTGATAATCTTCGGTTTAGGTCGAGGAGTCTCTGGGTCCGACTCCGACTGGGCCTTATCTTCAGAATTGCTGTCTCCCTCATAACTTGCAAAGTCACTGCTGCTTGGGTTCTGGTTTTTATCGCACTGCATCTGCATCGTGCGTTTGTACGAGGCCGTCATTTCTATATTTTTGAGATTATACACGACACACATATCGACTGCAGCGGGGCTTTCGATGACGGGCAAGTAATTTCTGAAACTCTTCGTGTAAGTTTGCATTTGAGTGGAGTTTAGTTCGAAGTCGTCTTCGTTGTGTCCACTGTCAGTTTCTCGTGAGAATACGTCATCATCTTGTCGGTCGTCCGACGATATTTGTTGGTGGTTTAGCTCGTTCGACGATAAACTGTCGTAACCAGTCGTCGTCTCAACATTTTCGAAGTTGGCCTCTTTCGTCACGAACGTTGGAGAAGGGGGAATATCTTCGCTTAGCGTCCTTGTTCTGAAACGTTCAGCGTCTTCTATGCGTTTTTGTTTTATGGTCTTTTTAGCCGCCAACCGTTGTTTTAGGCTCTCCAAGTGTGGATCAAAGACTTTCGGCGGTTCCTGGGGTAGGATGGTTTGTATGTCAACAGTTTGAGTTTGGTACCTAGCTCTGTCTTCCATTCTCCTCTGTTTGGCACTGACCTTCCTCTTGGATTTGGTTTCTGATGTTGCCGTGACATACTCGTCGGAGCGGTCGCTCTCAGACTTCGTCCATGTTACGAACTCTTCTTCAACTTCGAGTACAACATCACTTTCAGTTACTGTGTCAGTGATCGTGTACGTTTGATATCTGTCTTTGGCTGCCTGTCTCTTTTCCTTGGGAGTTAAGTAGTTCGGATCTCTCTGTCCTCTTAGGCGTGGATTCCACGCTACTTATATCTGAAGGTATTGGCGTGCAGTTCTCTGAGCCGAAGGAATATCGGTGACTACATTCAACGTGTTGGACACACAATCGTCATAAACTTGGTGTGCAGTGGTCTGTTCTATTTCCATCGTAGATTCCGCGATTTCGTCGAATAGAGATGGCGGATTTACTTTGTCGAGGTCGTGGAAGACATTAGTGAAGGTGCTGCACAGTGGGAAGTCTTGTATGGGCTGTTTGAAGTCGAAAACAATAGGCGTGCGGTCCTTGACCTCGGCTACCTCTGACACGATACTAGATACGGACACCATACTGCTCTCCATGTCAATGTTGTCCATTTCTGACGGAGGTTTTACATTGTCAAGAAAGCTGACAGGATTGCTGTCCAAATGTTCAGTACTGCCTTGGTTCATAGAGTTGGTGAGTGCTCGTTTAACCATTAAAGCGACGGGAAGAGACTTTTTCCGGCTCTTTTGTGACTTCTTTGAGACATGGGAGGACTCGTCCCAATGTCCTGACGCACTGAGCGACAGCAGACTGCCGAGATTCGACGGAGGTCTGACATTGTCGAGGTCGAGGGATGTGAGTGACGTCACACTGGTCTCCATACCGTAGTGGGAGCTCTTCAGCTGAGCGGCGAGGCGAGCCGCTTCTTTTTTTATAGCAGCTGATATGATTGAATCAAACTTGTGCTCACCGTCGTCCACGAGAGACGTGAAGCTCGGTTCGACTACACTGTCCAGCATGAGCCGTTCAGCTTCGAGTCCGCTGTCCACCATCATAATAAGCGGTGATTGTGGGAGGTCTCGTTCAAGTTCCAATTTGTTGGTCAAGTCAGGTCGCGAGAACGACATGGTAGGAGCTTCGCTTTTCTCGAGTAAGTCTGGCAGCATGAGGGCGTGGTCGGCCACCTCGCTGCGGAGCGACGACACCATGTGCACGGAGCCGCTGATGGTGGGGAACGTGACGTCATCCGGACACGTGTTGTCGTTCCAGGTGTCGGTGTCGGGCGGCGCCACTACGTTGCACTTGATGTCGGTCCAGGCCGGCTTGTGCGTGGGCGAGTCAGGCTGGCCTGCAGCCTCGCCGTCGGTCCAGGCCGGCTTGTGTGAGTCCCGGGGCGGCCGGCCTTCGTCGCCGTCGCTCCACGAGCCGTCCAGCACGTCCGCGTACGACTCGTTGGAGCGGTTCAGTTCGTCGGGCGGCTCCGACTCCAGCGTGGTGTTGACCGACTGCGGCGCTAGGCACTCGTTAGAGCGGTGCAGCGTGGTCGTAGCGGTGTCAACCGGCGCAGGCCGTTCAGTCGGTGGAGCGGTCCCCGAGTGCGGGAGTGCGTCAGAGCCAGGTGCGGCGCGGGTGTGGGTCCCCCCCGCCTGCGGGCGCGCGCCCCGCAGACGGTGGGGGCACGTTTTTTGTCACGGGGCGGCGCGCTCCCCGCGCGATCACCTCCTCCAGCAGCGCGCGCGAGGCCCCCCATGCGCGCCAGGGCC
>CAUEHA010000029.1:0-16647 GCA_958496365.1 Subacronicta megacephala
AATCGCTCTGTTAAAAAATGGTTTAACATTTATTTCCTCAAAATAAATAGGTATATTAAAATGAAGTACTTATTGGTGAGCTTGTGAGGTCAAGCTATGGCTCCGTGACCCAGGGCGGCGGCGGCCTCCTGGAACACAACATCATTACCTACTAGCGTCTTTAACTAAACCGACTAGCGACTATTGGAGTTATTGTGTAAAAAAAAGTTGGTAAAAATTGTTATGACTACGGTGAATTTATCATCATAATACAGTTCGTTCAAAATACCTGTGCCCGTCTGAAGGTAAGTGGTTTTTAATAATAAATTTTAATATAAAAAATCCGTATAAGGAAACTTGTGGTCGTAAAATGTTTAGCATTCGAGATTTTAATTATGGTTTACGGTTCAAGAAATTTATTTCACTCAAAAAGAATACAATGATACTTCTATGAGGAAAAACATATTTCGCTCGATAGTAGAATCAGCATTGCCATACAACGTGGCAATGCAGCCAGACTTCTGGGTAGTTGGGTACCCCGCCGGCTGATAGCAATGCGGAGGAGTTTTTTAATGCCCTTTTTAATTTTTTCTTTTATTTGTTTCTTTTATTTTTATTTTTTTATTCAATGAATTAGATTAGTTCCTTTCTTGAATAAACAAAGTTTTAAATAGTAAACTAAAATTAAGATATTAAAATACGGTAAATACTGTAAATAGCGGATAATAGTCCTTTACTAATTTTCCGTAATTAAGTATTTCGATATTTATGTAAGTTTAAAGAAACCTTCGCTGCAGTTCGGACCTATTTATCATTCTACCTATTATAAGTAATAATTGACGCGTGAAACTGTAGGTATTCAAGTTTGCCCTCTCGATATTTAGAATTAGATAGGTACTTGTTGGTATCGAATAAATATCGGTTACCGGAGTACCTATTTGTGTGGCGCATCACTATTTACGTGATTATTTATGTTCGCTGCAGAACATACTGACGTCGTCGACGGTGTGACGGCATACTCACTTGCGTTGCATGTTCATGTACTTCTGGACCCTGCAACACAGACAGCAAACGTGGCGTATCACACACGCCAAGTCGCGGTATTGCGGACTCCCGGCTGTGCTAGCGAGCGGCTCAACTTATTGTCTACATTGTATGCATTGAGTGCGGCCTCACATGTAAGAGTTCTCCCCTAGGGGCATGAGGTCGCGCCGCAGCCACTGAGGTGCCACGTTTGCCCCGCAGCAGGGACAGGCGTGGGCCGCAGGGGCGCTTGGGACCGGGGCAGGGGCGGGGCCACCGTCGGGGTCGGCCAGGTCCAGCAGCTCCTCGCACAGATACAACAGCGCGTCGCCAGCGGTGCGCGCCAGGCGCTCGCAGGCGCGCTGCAGCTGGTCGCGGCGTTTGGCGCGGGCGCGGGGGCCATCCGGACTCTGCTGTTGCTCGCCGCTGTCGGCCCGCTGCTGTAGGTATAGCGAGCGCGGCCAGGGCCCGGAGGGGCGCGCCCGTGGATCGGCGGGGCGCCCCGGGCCGGGCCCCGCTGTTTCCAGAACTCGTATGTCGTCGTCCAGCGCGAAGACGTCGGCGGGGATGCCGCTGTAGGGCTCGTCATCGTCGTCCTGTGCGCGCTGATAGCTCTCGCCCTGCTCGCTCACGAGTAGCGGGATCAGCAGCTCGATGTTGGAGAGCGGCTCCAGCTGCGAATTTTGAGCCGTTGCCGAAGGTAGACTGTGTGTGACCGTTAAAAGGAAGGACGTTTGCTCTACAAAAGCTTAAGGAAACTCATTTGACGCGACTACATTTCTTCCATTCTTTCCTCATAATTCTAGGAAGAACGAGATACAGTATCTCGTACAAATAAGTAAGCTACACAATATCGATTTCGGAGCTGTAATTGAACAATACACGTTAAATGCTCAATTGATAAAGTTGGAATGCAAACATGTTTGAGAGTGACCGCAGTGTACTCACGTCTGTGTCGGAGGAGGGCGGGCCCCGCGCGGCCGCGACCACCACTAGTCGCCACTGCGGGAATACACACCATTCTTAGTTTCTACTCTAAATATCCACTGTGCAAATATGTATTAAATTCATAACTGTTATCTGATTTATCAGACAAAAGGTAGCCAATATCCTTCTCCAAGGTCCGATAGACAAATTTATATGACTGCCTCATTCAGAAGCTCGGAGTCTGGATTTGTGCCCGGATAATGGCAATTAGCTCACCCCCTATTAAATGAGACCTAAAAATAGCGGCGACGTGTCGGTTTTCATAAGTACACACAAATGACACGACAGTTTCTTCAGCATTAGTTTGGATTTTAACTAGATTATTTGGTTATTTCTGTGCATGTTTTGTGTGCATTATTCTGATGGCCCTTCCACTGGTTGGAGTGCATGCAGAGTTGTTGGCACATGTTGACGTACCTTTGGAACAACACCACGGCAGCGGGCCAGGGTATGGTATGGTATCCACTTAATATTAGGAACTGAAGCGTTATGTTTCCTCCTTGTTCACGTCACAAAAAGGAGCGGACCTCCAGGCTGGAGTGTTTATCTCCAGTTCCAGTTAACCTACCCCCCGAGAGTCCCTCCCGACTAGGTCCCGAGTCCGGTGGGATGGTGGTCATGGTCATCCCATCCAGTTTATATAAAGAAGGACCTACCTTTACGGATTGGGAAACTGCAACAATTCTGTATTCTTACTTTATACTTTAAAGACTTACTTTATACTTTATAGTTTAAAGAGACAGTATCTGTGCACGAAAAATAAACATTAAATGTCGGTCAATTGTCGGTGTTCACTGAATGTACTGTAGATATCAGTAGAGTGCGGGACCTCACCGCCACCAGTGTTAGTAGCGCGGCGCTCCTCATGGCGGCGTCGCGACGGCTGCGGGGCGAGTGCGGGACGGCTGCGGGGCGAGTGCGGGACGGCTGCGGGGCGAGTGCAGGGCGGCTGCGAGGCGAGTGCGGGGCGGCTGCGGGACAAATGCAAACCACGAGCGGCGCCAGCGCGGTGTGCGCGAATGTCGTCGCGGTCGCTATAAGTACGTCGCTTCTGATAATAATCTCGTTACCGCGTTAGTAACGCCTTAGTTCGCCTGCGCCCCGCCGACACGCCGCTAATGTATTCGCAACGCTTCACCCTACCGACAATCAATCTACTCGCACTATCTGCGGCCCCGACATGGCGACATCATCACAGTATGTTAGAGCACACCACTCCACGATCACTCGGACTTGAGTTGGCAGCAACCAGGCAGTAGTCTTGTTTGTCTACATGGCTTGATGTTAGTAATTCTATCGTTTGGTGTGGCGTGTTTCTGTTCTCTCCAAACACCCTGAACTCTCATTCTCATATGTCAATATTAATTCATCAAATACCGTAGGTAGTAAGTACTGACTAAATATGATTATATATTAGAGGCTTGAAAACTAGGTATAACTTCAAGGTTCAAGCGTTACGTAATCAGGCAAGGCTGAAGAGATCTGCAAGTAAACAGAATTGTAATCGGAAAGTTGACTGGTGGTGAACTTATTGAAGATAACAGGCCTATTGTAAAATTAAATTAAATATAAGACGTGTGATATGAAAACATTTAAATCTAATAATAAAGTTCTAAGATATAAGCGATTTAAGGCAAGGCATCCGGGTTGGGCGCGAAATTCAATTTTTTATTGTTTTTTTTTCTTTTTAGGGTTCCGTAGCCAAATGGCAAAAACGGAACCCTGTATAGATTCGTCATGTCTGTCTGTCTGTCCGATCGTGTCACAGCCTTTTTTTTCGAAACTTTAAGAACTATGCTGTTGAAACTTGGTAAGTAGATAGATGTATTCTATGAACCGCATTAAGATTTTCACACAAAAATATAAAAAAAAAACAATAAATTTTGGGGGTTCCCGGAACCCAAATCCGAATTGAACGAGATCTAGTAAATAGTTTTTTTTTAATACGTCATAAACTGAATATTTTGCGCAAGAGACACTTCCAGTGGTAAAATGTGTGCCCCCCCCTGTAACTTTTAAAGAGGACGATAAAACAAAAAATATATGATGTAGATTACCATGTAAACTTCCACCGAAAATTGGTTTGGACGAGATCTAGTAAATAGTTTTTTTTTAATACGTCATAGTGGATTCGGCGAAAAATGACAATTTACATTTAAATCTCCTACGATGGCAATTTTTTGCCAAAAACCAAGAAAATTTTGAATTTCGCGCGCAACCCTGACGCCTTAAGTTCTTAATCGGGATTGAGAGGGGATGCTCCGTCCCTTTAATAAGGTATAGAAGAAATTATATGGCATAAGCACAGAGTAAAGAAAGTATAAAATATTATTCAACTAGCCTATCTATTTATATACTTATATATCTCTATCGACCAAAAGGTACGGTGCGTAGTACTCGCAACCGGCGCGTGTGTATGAAAAGATGTATGAATAAAAAAAAAAGTATTTATGTATCCAAAAAATATATTTCTAAACGCAGTTGTGGTTTTGACATTGTAATGAGCGGATGTATTCCCGACTGTCGCCTGCGCTGCTAGTGTTGCTAGTGTTGCTAGTGCTGCTAGTGCTGCTAGTGTTGCTAGTGTTGCTAGTGCTGCTAGTGTTGCTAGTGTTGCTAGTGTTGCTAGTGTTGCTAGTGCTGCTAGTGTTGCTAGTGTTGCTAGTGTTGCTAGTGTTGCTAGTGCTGCTAGTGTTGCTAGTGTTGCTAGTGTTGCTAGTGTTGCTAGTGTTGCTAGTGTTGCTAGTGTTGCTAGTGTTGCTAGTGTTGCTAGTGTTGCTAGTGTTGCTAGTGTTGCTAGTGTTGCTAGTGTTGCTAGTGCTGCTAGTGTTGCTAGTGTTGCTAGTGCTGCTAGTGTTGCTAGTGTTGCTAGTGTTGCTAGTGTTGCTAGTGTTGCTAGTGTTGCTAGTGCTGCTAGTGCTGCTAGTGCTGCCAGCTCTCTGAGGGGGACTGCCGACAACGCCACACCTCACTCCATATATAAATTACTATCAAGCTAGGTACTACTGCCTGCAAAAATGTGCTAATGTTATTAATGAACACAGGAATGAATAAAACCAAAAGAATGCAAAAATAAAAGTGTTGATATAATTAATATTTGTATTTATTAAATCGCTAGACTAGGAGGTACATGAGCTTATAGCTATGTGTGAGCGGGTCACTTCCCGAGCCCGGCGCGCTTGGCCTCGAGCTCGTAGATGAGCAGGCGCCACATCTTCACCACGAACACCTCCGCCTCCTCGTCCAGCACCTGCGACACACACACGGCGCTATATGTTTATGTAATCGGGTGATTCATTAATACAACAATGAAAAGGCACGGCTGGCTGTGATTGGGGAAATGTTGGCGCGGACACTCACATATGGAAGTGAAAGTTGGGTATGGCAGAAGAAACATGAAAGCAGAATAAATGCTGTAGAGATGAGAGCTTTGAGATATATAAGATGGTTTGGTCATGTAACAAAGTCAATATGGCAAAATAAAATCCCGATAGATATCTGCTTTTTTTTTAAGATTTTGAATGAAAGACGCATTTTTTTTAAATACTTCGTAGCCATTGGCACCATTTGAATATTATTTTTCTAACAGTCAAACTGTTGGCGACGCGTGGCACCGCTACAGAGTGGTCGACGCGCGGAACTAATAATATATTTTTATATAAGGTTTTATGTAAAATAAAGAAAAAGGTTTTAGTATTTTATTAAAAACTAGCTTTCCGCCCACGGCTTCGCCCGCGTGGTTTATTGGCTTTTCTATACTAAAATATGTATGTATTATACATATAAACATACCTCTTGAATCACTCTATCTATTAAAAAAAACCGCATCAAAATCCGTTGCGTAGTTTCAAAGATTTAAGCATACAAAGGGACATAGGGACAGAGAAAGCGACTTTGTTTTATACTATGTAGTGATAATAAATACAGCATTAGGGAGCGAGAGCCTGGGCACACAGCCACATTATGTCAGAATAATTCTAGAATCGGTCTAGAATTAATGGAGAATGTTACTAGGTATGCTAAATCGCTTGAAATGTTGTCTCCGTAAAGCCTGTATGTATACAAATACACTAGTTTTTGTTGTAGTCAAAAATACCTAGTAGTTTTGATTTTATTGGCATTCAAAGTTTCGAAAAATATCGAGTCCCGCTAACAGTCACGTGACCGCTTGTGACGTCATGTTACAACGCGCCGCGCGGGCCGCGGCCCGCTTACTATCAACATAGTGTAATGAAATCTAATTACACTATAGTATCAAGTCGCCAGCGGTTATAGTAGTAGGTGTAATAGCTTGCGCAGTATTTTGTTGTGTTTTAGTCCGCGTATTAAATTAATAGTCTAATACATACATACATACCATCACGCCTGTATTCCCCGAAGGGTTAGGCAGAGGTGTACTTAATGTACACCCACAGTTCGCCAGTATGTTTGGGTCCCATGTAATAGGGGGCGAGCCTATTGCCATTCACCGGGCACAAATCCAGACTCCGAGCTGCTACTGAGAATTTCATAGAAAAACTCAATAACACTTTGCTCGACCTAGGGATCGAACCCAAGACCTCTAGCGTAGCAGTCGCGATTCGGACCACTAGACCAACGAGGCAGTCTAATAATAATAATAATAGTCTAATAATAGTAAATATTATTCGATTAATAAAATGGATTAAGGATTCGAAAAAGGGCAATCGGATAATCTACCCAAAATAGATGGATTAATGGTTGCGCATTATTTATCAACAAAATATAGTCATTTCGTTGCCGCCGAAATGCGAGGAATAAAAACGAAAGTCAAAATGGTCTTCACAACAAGAAACTGTACTTTTATCACCAAATGGATCTAACTTCTTTATAATAAATACTAGGAAATCGTATGTTGTGCCTAAATATAAAAATACAACTACCAATTCGCCGAAAAGTTATTTTTAGGGTTCCGTAGCCAAATGGCAAAAAACGGAACCCTTATTGATTCGTCATGTCTGTCTGTCTGTCCGTCCGTATGTCACAGCTACTTTTCTCAGAAACTATAAGAACTATGCTGTTGAAACTTGGTAAGTAGATGTATTCTGTGAACCGCATTAAGATTTTCACACAAAAATAGAAAAAGACATCGGCCAAATGCGAGTCGGACTCGCGCACGGAGGGTTCCGTACCATTACGATTTATGACGTATTAAGAAGTATGTGTGGTGTGACGCTAAAAGATAGAGTGGGAAACAGTGTGATAAGGGAGCGTTGTGGAATGAAAGAAGATGTAGTAACAAGGATTGAGAAAGGTATGTTAAGATGGTTTGGTCATGTAGAGAGAATCGATGAACGTAGATTGACGAAACAAGTATATATGGTGAATATGGATGGACGAGTTGGAAGGGGAAGACCTCGGCGAACGTTCCGCAACCAAATTGCGGATGTTCTTAAAAAAGGCCAGGTTCCGAGCACCCTAAACCGACTGTCATGCATGAAGAGATTAATGAATGTAGATGAAGCGAAAGTAGTGTGCCAGATCGTAGCAAGTGGAAATCTATAGTCTCTGCCTACACCCATGGGCGACAGGCGTGACAATATGTATGTATGTACGTATTAAAAGAAACTACTTACTAGATCTCGTTCAAACCAATTTTCGGTCATGGTAATGTAAATCATATATTTTTTTAGTTTTATCATTCTTTTATTTTAGAAGTTACAGGGGGGGGGGGCACATTTTACCACTTTGGAAGTGTCTCTCGCGCAAACTATTCAGTTTAGAAAAAAGTTATATTAAAAACCTCAATATCATTTTTGTATACCTATCCATAGATACCCCACACGTTGGGTTCGATGAAAAAAAAATTGAGTTTTAGTTCTAAGTTCTAAAATCTTAATGCGGTTCACAGAATACATCTATTTACCAAGTTTCAACAGCATAGTTCTTATAGTTTCGGAAAAAAGTGGCTGTGACATACGGACGGACAGACAAACATGAGGAATCTATAAGGGTTTCGTTTTTTGCCATTTGGCTACGAAACCCTAAAAAACAGAAAATTTTGGGAGTTCCTCATACTTAGAACTGAAATTAATTATTTTTTTTACATCAAACTCATACGTTAAAATGACGACGTTAAAATGCAAAAAACATGGATTAAAGCTATTTATTTATTTAGTGCCATAATAAAAATAAATAAATAAATAGCTTTTATCCATTTTTTTCGCATTTTAACGTCTTTTGGAACTATAAAAAACAACTTTTTAGATGTATTTTTACATTTAGGCACAACACACGATTTCCTAGTATTTGGATTGGACATTTTTAAAAGAATTTAGGTATAATTTCGACGGCACAGACGCGCGACTGCGAGCGGACTGAGTGAGCCAGACTGAGCGCGTTGTCCTATGACGTCACACCGTAACCGGCGGCCCGCGTCGTTCGGTTACAACTTGTTTTACTTCTAAAACGGAAACTAATTGACGTATCGAAGTAATTCTTTCACTAGTATTTTTTATTTTTAACAGAGAATATGGAGTGCTAATAATCAAAATTCGTTAACATTCTTCATTTGAAAGGCCACTTGTTTCCGAACGATCCAGAGCCTTTCAGTGAGTGAGTGAGTGAGTGAGTGAGTGAGTGAGTGAGTGAGTGAGTGAGTGAGTGAGTGAGTGAGTGAGTGAGTGAGTGAGTGAGTGAGTGAGTGAGTGAGTGAGTGAGTGAGTGAGTGAGTGAGTGAGTGAGTGAGTGAGTGAGTGAGTGAGTGAGTGAGTGAGTGAGTGAGTGAGTGAGTGAGTGAGTGAGTGAGTGAGTGAGTGAGTGAGTGAGTGAGTGAGTGAGTGAGTGAGTGAGTGAGTGAGTGAGTGAGTGAGTGAGTGAGTGAGTGAGTGAGTGAGTGAGTGAGTGAGTGAGTGAGTGAGTGAGTGAGTGAGTGAGTGAGTGAGTGAGTGAGTGAGTGAGTGAGTGAGTGAGTGAGTGAGTGAGTGAGTGAGTGAGTGAGTGAGTGAGTGAGTGAGTGAGTGAGTGAGTGAGTAGGTTACCATCTGTACGTCGTCGAGGATCCCCTGCGGCGCGGAGCCGGCCACGACCTTGCTGCAGATGAAGTCCACGAGCGTGGGCTCCGGCTCTCCGATGTACTCGATGATTTTCTTGTTGATCCACGGCCTGATTTTCTTTTCCATCAACACATTGTCGATCTGAAACAAATACGTCATGATTTTATATATATGTCAGAGATTCCTTATCTTCACAGTCACACATTGTGGGCATCAGAAGGGATCCAGGCGAGAAATAAACTCCTTGTGGGTCACTAAATAATTCATTTCGTAAGTAAGGTAAATCACAATAAAAAAAAATCGTCACTTTGACGTTTGTGTGTTGTTGACGATCCGTACTCATGACCTGGATGCGACGTATACATATATAAAAAAAAGAAGAAGAAAAAAGAAGCAAATATAGCTTTTTTTAATTCGATGAGGGTATACAGCATAGTGTAGCTGTTCAGCTGTTCCATACAATTCGACCGTATAGGTATTGCACTTTTGTATGAAAAAGCAGCTTTTTTTTGAAGCGGCTGTAGCCTAATGGCTAGGGCGTCGGACTTGCGATCATGTGGTTGCCGGTTCGAACCCCACCCATTGCACTACCGACGTGAACCCACTCGTAACACAAGCATTTAGCTTAGCAAGAGGGGTTAGCAAGAATACTAGTAATGTGAGACCCACATTGCTAGTAAGCTTTTTTTTTAAATATATATTTTTCAATATTAGATTATGTCATGGTAGGACGTGTGTGGAGGTTACCTGCGTGGTGTCGAGCTTGTACTGGAACAGCTGGTCCTTCTGTGTGGGGATCTTGTCGATGAGGCTCTTGATGTGTTTGCGCTTCTCCTCAGCGTTGCGGCTCTCCTTGTCGGGGGGCGCCTCCCCGCCGCTGCCCCCTCCCCCTCCCCCGCTGCTACTGCTCTTCTTAGTCTTGTCTTTTTTGTCTTTAGCTACAGAAAATACACAATATGAAAATGAGGTTGGTTAGTAGCATCGTACGGGTGGGCCAGAGCCATAAATACATAATACTACGGGTACAGAAGATTCACTTCGCAAAATTAATTAAAGACATAAGTACTCTTGCTACGATACAATTAAATGCGATCCAATCGCACTGCGCTTAATTCATTTAAAGAATAATTGAATCTGAATCTTTATTTACCGGTTAGATATGACTACTTTTATGAACAAATGACATTTTAAATAATTATCTGAGTTAGGTCTTAGTAGTAAGTTATATTTTTTTTATCTGTACGATGTTTGCATAGTATGGTATTTTTCATTCGCATGTGTCACATGTGTCACATATGTCGCATGTGTAGCATGTGTCACATGTGTAGCATGTGTCGCATGTGTCACATGTGTCACATATGTCGCATGTGTAGCATGTGTCACATGTGTAGCATGTGTAGCATGTGTCACATGTGTCGCATGCGGTGCATGTGTGAGTACTGACCTCGGCCGTGGTCGTGCGCGGGGTGCGCTGCATGTGTCGCATGCGGTGCATGTGTGAGTACTGACCTCGGCCGTGGTCGTGCGCGGGGTGCGCTGCATGTGTCGCATGCGGTGCATGTGTGAGTACTGACCTCGGCCGTGGTCGTGCGCGGGGTGCGCTGCATGTGTCGCATGCGGTGCATGTGTGAGTACTGACCTCGGCCGTGGTCGTGCGCGGGGTGCGCTGCATGTGTCGCATGCGGTGCATGTGTGAGTACTGACCTCGGCCGTGGTCGTGCGCGGGGTGCGCTGCATGTGTCGCATGCGGTGCATGTGTGAGTACTGACCTCGGCCGTGGTCGTGCGCGGGGTGCGCTGCATGTGTCGCATGCGGTGCATGTGTGAGTACTGACCTCGGCCGTGGTCGTGCGCGGGGTGCGCTGCATGTGTCGCATGCGGTGCATGTGTGAGTACTGACCTCGGCCGTGGTCGTGCGCGGGGTGCGCTGCATGTGTCGCATGCGGTGCATGTGTGAGTACTGACCTCGGCCGTGGTCGTGCGCGGGGTGCGCTGCATGTGTCGCATGCGGTGCATGTGTGAGTACTGACCTCGGCCGTGGTCGTGCGCGGGGTGCGCTGCATGTGTCGCATGCGGTGCATGTGTGAGTACTGACCTCGGCCGTGGTCGTGCGCGGGGTGCGCTGCATGTGTCGCATGCGGTGCATGTGTGAGTACTGACCTCGGCCGTGGTCGTGCGCGGGGTGCGCTGCATGTGTCGCATGCGGTGCATGTGTGAGTACTGACCTCGGCCGTGGTCGTGCGCGGGGTGCGCTGCATGTGTCGCATGCGGTGCATGTGTGAGTACTGACCTCGGCCGTGGTCGTGCGCGGGGTGCGCTGCATGTGTCGCATGCGGTGCATGTGTGAGTACTGACCTCGGCCGTGGTCGTGCGCGGGGTGCGCTGCATGTGTCGCATGCGGTGCATGTGTGAGTACTGACCTCGGCCGTGGTCGTGCGCGGGGTGCGCTGCATGTGTCGCATGCGGTGCATGTGTGAGTACTGACCTCGGCCGTGGTCGTGCGCGGGGTGCGCTGCATGTGTCGCATGCGGTGCATGTGTGAGTACTGACCTCGGCCGTGGTCGTGCGCGGGGTGCGCTGCATGTGTCGCATGCGGTGCATGTGTGAGTACTGACCTCGGCCGTGGTCGTGCGCGGGGTGCGCTGCATGTGTCGCATGCGGTGCATGTGTGAGTACTGACCTCGGCCGTGGTCGTGCGCGGGGTGCGCTGCATGTGTCGCATGCGGTGCATGTGTGAGTACTGACCTCGGCCGTGGTCGTGCGCGGGGTGCGCTGCATGTGTCGCATGCGGTGCATGTGTGAGTACTGACCTCGGCCGTGGTCGTGCGCGGGGTGCGCTGCATGTGTCGCATGCGGTGCATGTGTGAGTACTGACCTCGGCCGTGGTCGTGCGCGGGGTGCGCTGCATGTGTCGCATGCGGTGCATGTGTGAGTACTGACCTCGGCCGTGGTCGTGCGCGGGGTGCGCTGCATGTGTCGCATGCGGTGCATGTGTGAGTACTGACCTCGGCCGTGGTCGTGCGCGGGGTGCGCTGCATGTGTCGCATGCGGTGCATGTGTGAGTACTGACCTCGGCCGTGGTCGTGCGCGGGGTGCGCTGCATGTGTCGCATGCGGTGCATGTGTGAGTACTGACCTCGGCCGTGGTCGTGCGCGGGGTGCGCTGCATGTGTCGCATGCGGTGCATGTGTGAGTACTGACCTCGGCCGTGGTCGTGCGCGGGGTGCGCTGCATGTGTCGCATGCGGTGCATGTGTGAGTACTGACCTCGGCCGTGGTCGTGCGCGGGGTGCGCTGCATGTGTCGCATGCGGTGCATGTGTGAGTACTGACCTCGGCCGTGGTCGTGCGCGGGGTGCGCTGCATGTGTCGCATGCGGTGCATGTGTGAGTACTGACCTCGGCCGTGGTCGTGCGCGGGGTGCGCTGCATGTGTCGCATGCGGTGCATGTGTGAGTACTGACCTCGGCCGTGGTCGTGCGCGGGGTGCGCTGCATGTGTCGCATGCGGTGCATGTGTGAGTACTGACCTCGGCCGTGGTCGTGCGCGGGGTGCGCTGCATGTGTCGCATGCGGTGCATGTGTGAGTACTGACCTCGGCCGTGGTCGTGCGCGGGGTGCGCTGCATGTGTCGCATGCGGTGCATGTGTGAGTACTGACCTCGGCCGTGGTCGTGCGCGGGGTGCGCTGCATGTGTCGCATGCGGTGCATGTGTGAGTACTGACCTCGGCCGTGGTCGTGCGCGGGGTGCGCTGCATGTGTCGCATGCGGTGCATGTGTGAGTACTGACCTCGGCCGTGGTCGTGCGCGGGGTGCGCTGCATGTGTCGCATGCGGTGCATGTGTGAGTACTGACCTCGGCCGTGGTCGTGCGCGGGGTGCGCTGCATGTGTCGCATGCGGTGCATGTGTGAGTACTGACCTCGGCCGTGGTCGTGCGCGGGGTGCGCTGCATGTGTCGCATGCGGTGCATGTGTGAGTACTGACCTCGGCCGTGGTCGTGCGCGGGGTGCGCTGCATGTGTCGCATGCGGTGCATGTGTGAGTACTGACCTCGGCCGTGGTCGTGCGCGGGGTGCGCTGCATGTGTCGCATGCGGTGCATGTGTGAGTACTGACCTCGGCCGTGGTCGTGCGCGGGGTGCGCTGCATGTGTCGCATGCGGTGCATGTGTGAGTACTGACCTCGGCCGTGGTCGTGCGCGGGGTGCGCTGCATGTGTCGCATGCGGTGCATGTGTGAGTACTGACCTCGGCCGTGGTCGTGCGCGGGGTGCGCTGCATGTGTCGCATGCGGTGCATGTGTGAGTACTGACCTCGGCCGTGGTCGTGCGCGGGGTGCGCTGCATGTGTCGCATGCGGTGCATGTGTGAGTACTGACCTCGGCCGTGGTCGTGCGCGGGGTGCGCTGCATGTGTCGCATGCGGTGCATGTGTGAGTACTGACCTCGGCCGTGGTCGTGCGCGGGGTGCGCTGCATGTGTCGCATGCGGTGCATGTGTGAGTACTGACCTCGGCCGTGGTCGTGCGCGGGGTGCGCTGCATGTGTCGCATGCGGTGCATGTGTGAGTACTGACCTCGGCCGTGGTCGTGCGCGGGGTGCGCTGCATGTGTCGCATGCGGTGCATGTGTGAGTACTGACCTCGGCCGTGGTCGTGCGCGGGGTGCGCTGCATGTGTCGCATGCGGTGCATGTGTGAGTACTGACCTCGGCCGTGGTCGTGCGCGGGGTGCGCTGCATGTGTCGCATGCGGTGCATGTGTGAGTACTGACCTCGGCCGTGGTCGTGCGCGGGGTGCGCTGCATGTGTCGCATGCGGTGCATGTGTGAGTACTGACCTCGGCCGTGGTCGTGCGCGGGGTGCGCTGCATGTGTCGCATGCGGTGCATGTGTGAGTACTGACCTCGGCCGTGGTCGTGCGCGGGGTGCGCTGCATGTGTCGCATGCGGTGCATGTGTGAGTACTGACCTCGGCCGTGGTCGTGCGCGGGGTGCGCTGCATGTGTCGCATGCGGTGCATGTGTGAGTACTGACCTCGGCCGTGGTCGTGCGCGGGGTGCGCTGCATGTGTCGCATGCGGTGCATGTGTGAGTACTGACCTCGGCCGTGGTCGTGCGCGGGGTGCGCTGCATGTGTCGCATGCGGTGCATGTGTGAGTACTGACCTCGGCCGTGGTCGTGCGCGGGGTGCGCTGCATGTGTCGCATGCGGTGCATGTGTGAGTACTGACCTCGGCCGTGGTCGTGCGCGGGGTGCGCTGCATGTGTCGCATGCGGTGCATGTGTGAGTACTGACCTCGGCCGTGGTCGTGCGCGGGGTGCGCTGCATGTGTCGCATGCGGTGCATGTGTGAGTACTGACCTCGGCCGTGGTCGTGCGCGGGGTGCGCTGCATGTGTCGCATGCGGTGCATGTGTGAGTACTGACCTCGGCCGTGGTCGTGCGCGGGGTGCGCTGCATGTGTCGCATGCGGTGCATGTGTGAGTACTGACCTCGGCCGTGGTCGTGCGCGGGGTGCGCTGCATGTGTCGCATGCGGTGCATGTGTGAGTACTGACCTCGGCCGTGGTCGTGCGCGGGGTGCGCTGCATGTGTCGCATGCGGTGCATGTGTGAGTACTGACCTCGGCCGTGGTCGTGCGCGGGGTGCGCTGCATGTGTCGCATGCGGTGCATGTGTGAGTACTGACCTCGGCCGTGGTCGTGCGCGGGGTGCGCTGCATGTGTCGCATGCGGTGCATGTGTGAGTACTGACCTCGGCCGTGGTCGTGCGCGGGGTGCGCTGCATGTGTCGCATGCGGTGCATGTGTGAGTACTGACCTCGGCCGTGGTCGTGCGCGGGGTGCGCTGCATGTGTCGCATGCGGTGCATGTGTGAGTACTGACCTCGGCCGTGGTCGTGCGCGGGGTGCGCTGCATGTGTCGCATGCGGTGCATGTGTGAGTACTGACCTCGGCCGTGGTCGTGCGCGGGGTGCGCTGCATGTGTCGCATGCGGTGCATGTGTGAGTACTGACCTCGGCCGTGGTCGTGCGCGGGGTGCGCTGCATGTGTCGCATGCGGTGCATGTGTGAGTACTGACCTCGGCCGTGGTCGTGCGCGGGGTGCGCTGCATGTGTCGCATGCGGTGCATGTGTGAGTACTGACCTCGGCCGTGGTCGTGCGCGGGGTGCGCTGCATGTGTCGCATGCGGTGCATGTGTGAGTACTGACCTCGGCCGTGGTCGTGCGCGGGGTGCGCTGCATGTGTCGCATGCGGTGCATGTGTGAGTACTGACCTCGGCCGTGGTCGTGCGCGGGGTGCGCTGCATGTGTCGCATGCGGTGCATGTGTGAGTACTGACCTCGGCCGTGGTCGTGCGCGGGGTGCGCTGCATGTGTCGCATGCGGTGCATGTGTGAGTACTGACCTCGGCCGTGGTCGTGCGCGGGGTGCGCTGCATGTGTCGCATGCGGTGCATGTGTGAGTACTGACCTCGGCCGTGGTCGTGCGCGGGGTGCGCTGCATGTGTCGCATGCGGTGCATGTGTGAGTACTGACCTCGGCCGTGGTCGTGCGCGGGGTGCGCTGCATGTGTCGCATGCGGTGCATGTGTGAGTACTGACCTCGGCCGTGGTCGTGCGCGGGGTGCGCTGCATGTGTCGCATGCGGTGCATGTGTGAGTACTGACCTCGGCCGTGGTCGTGCGCGGGGTGCGCTGCATGTGTCGCATGCGGTGCATGTGTGAGTACTGACCTCGGCCGTGGTCGTGCGCGGGGTGCGCTGCATGTGTCGCATGCGGGTGCATGTGTGAGTACTGACCTCGGCCGTGGTCGTGCGCGGGGTGCGCTGCATGGGTCGCATGCGGTGCATGTGTGAGTCACTGACCTCGGCCGTGGTCGTGCGCGGGGTGCGCTGCATGTGTCGCATGCGGTGCATGTGTGAGTACTGACCTCGGCCGTGGTCGTGCGCGGGGTGCGCTGCATGTGTCGCATGCGGTGCATGTGTGAGTACTGACCTCGGCCGTGGTCGTGCGCGGGGTGCGCTGCATGTGTCGCATGCGGTGCATGTGTGAGTACTGACCTCGGCCGTGGTCGTGCGCGGGGTGCGCTGCATGTGTCGCATGCGGTGCATGTGTGAGTACCTGACCTCGGCCGTGGTCGTGCGCGGGGTGCGCTGCATGTGTCGCATGCGGTGCATGTGTGAGTACTGACCTCGGCCGTGGTCGTGCGCGGGGTGCGCTGCATGTGTCGCATGCGGTGCATTGTGTGAGTACTGACCTCGGCCGTGGTCGTGCGCGCGGGGTGCGCTGCATGTGTCGCATGCGGTGCATGTGTGAGTACTGACCTCGGCCGTGGTCGTGCGCGGGGGTGCGCTGCATGTGTCGCATGCGGTGCATGTGTGAGTACTGACCTCGCCGTGGTCGTGCGCGGGGTGCGCTGCATGTGTCGCATGCGGTGCATGTGTGAGTACTGACCTCGGCCGTGGTCGTGCGCGGGGTGCGCTGCATGTGTCGCATGCGGTGCATGTGTGAGTACTGACCTTCGGCCGTGGTCGTGCGCGGGGTGCGCTGCATGTGTCGCATGCGGTGCATGTGTGAGTACTGACCTCGGCCGTGGTCGTGCAGCCTGGGTGCTCTGCAAGTGTCCATGCGGTGCATGTGTGATGTACTGACCTCGGCCGTGGTCGTGC
>CAUEHA010000030.1:0-16411 GCA_958496365.1 Subacronicta megacephala
ACAACGAAAAACACATTTCAATAAAGTTTTTACTGAATTATCAAATTGCTTTTAGTGTTAAAAACATTAATTGCTTTCCTCTGGCGATTATTTTTAGTATTTTAATTTTTTTCAAGGCTAAAAAATTTAAAAATGGAGTAGGTTATATGTTATCTGTATGTTTTGTTATATACCTATAAATTTTGTAGTCGAGACTTCAGTAGGAAGGCAGCATGCGTGTATCACCACTGACACTCTGTCATTTGCACATCGCACGGTTTGTCATCATTGTCTCACAATTTCTTATTTCCCTAATCATAAAGTAATTACCTTCAAAATAACTCCAAAAACGCTCTTAAAAAAAACCCGGGGAAAACAACTAAATGACAGCTAACAGATTTTCAAAAATTGAATTAAGAATATGTTATTGGTCAGGCAAGAGTTTTAGGCATACTGCCTAATAAAAATTATCGATACGAGCACTGACGATTTTTTTTTTTCAAATTATTATTTAAATGTAAATAAGTTAAAAAGAGAACTTGTATGTACATAATGTTATGTTCTGCTAGATATATTGCCAAATTAGATATTGGTATTGTTTTTAACTATTTTTTTTTAAATAAAAAAATTATAATCTAGTGTTGGTGTTGTTTTTGAAGAATAACTTACATTAGGAGGGTGGTCTCTATAGTCGTCCTCGAGATCCTGTGGTTCAGCTTTAATCTCAGTCTTCATGGACATCTCCTCGTTACTGCTAGTTCGTTTCACAACTGTTCGCCGATGCGTTTGAGCTGTCTGTTAACAAAATGTATCATTAGAATCACGGAATACACGGTTTGGCTCTGGACAGTGTTGCCACCAGCGACTATTATAGTTTTATGAATTACTTTTTCCTTTATTATATTGTGCATTTTTGAGGGAAATAACTTCTGTCTCAACACTAAGACTTAAAAATTATCAAATATGTTTATGTACAATTCGCGAATCGAGTCTCAGAAGTCAATCGCTCAGTCATTATTCAGGCAAAACGTCATTTTGTAAAATAGATTTTAGTTCTGACTTGTAAGGGATGGCTAGACACTACGAAGATAAGCATGGCTGTAGGCAGGGTCAAGGGATTCAAAAACTCCACAAAATGGCCTCTAGCCCACTCACGATTAAATTTAGGATATTTGTTTCAAAATAAGTGTTAGTAATTATTATGTGGCCCAAAGCTTGACCCTTGTTGGTACTGCAAAATGCTATCTAATTCTATTGTTTATTGAGACTTCAGTAGGAAGGCAGCATGCGTGTATCACCACTGACATTCTGTCATTTGCACATCGCACGGTTTGTCATCATTGTCTCGTAAAACGAAAGCTAGAATTTTCTACATTATTTTTAGAACTTAATCCTCCCTTATTACAAAAGATGGTACAAGCCAATCTAAGTTAAACATAGGTTAAAAATATGTTTAAGGATACCGTTTCAAACAATTTAGTCTTATCACATAGAAAATATTAGATTTAAATATTGCAAAATATTCACAAAGATATGATTTTTTTTTGTGAAAGAAAACTTTTTTTTTTTACGGATTTTATCGCGAATTGATATAATTAAATTTCCGACGTTTCGGATCCTTTACAGCATCCATGGTCACGGGGGACTGTGTTGGTGGCCGTAATGTTTTTCTTGTTCTATTTATAATACGTAAGGGTTATTTATACCTGGCTTTTGAAACAATCTATTGTAATAAGAGGGAATTTTAGTTTTTACAATATTTTGTAAAGAGATCGTTTCAATAATTACCTTTGCTGTCCGTATTATTATTGTTCTTCGGTTTATTCTCTTTATTTTTGTTGTTTTTGCCGCTCTTGTCTGATGCGGCGTCAGATTCTGATGACTGTTGACAAAAAAAATGAAGATTAATGAATAAAGTAGTTGAAAATTATATTTGAGCTACACATTACAGGACTGCCTCATTAGTCTAGTGGTCCTAAGCGGCACTGCTACGCTAGAGGTCTTGGGTTCGATCCCCAGGTCAAGCAAAGTTTAATGGGTTTTCCTATGAAATTCCCATTAGCAGCTTGCAGTCTGGATTTGTGCCCGGTTAATGGCAATCACCCCCTATTACATGGGACCTAAACATACCGGCGAAATGTGAGTGTACCTCTGACTAACCCTTCTGGGAAAACAGGTTTGATGGTATGTTATAATTCTGAGTTTGTTTAGGTATTTCTTCTCAGAGTTCGTTAGGATGACCTTCTATGATTAAAACTGTATTGCTTACCTCTTGCTTTTCCTGTTTAACACCACTCGAATTCTTGTCTTCCTGAGCCTCACAGCTTGGACTGCCTGGACTAGCAGCTTCGTCTTTCTCCTCTGCGATCAAATATAACAACATTTATTGAATAAAATACTATTAAGTTAATTTGTTTTAGTCGTGGATAATGTTAAGTAAATAAAAGATATACCCACTCACATTCAACAATTTCGAAACTTAGATTTTAAATAAATTTTAATAATTTATTATGTGGCCCAAAGCTTGAAACCCCCATGGCTTCCTGGCTATGTTCAACTACGAACGCTAAATGTAATCTATCCAATTCTATTGCTTGTTGAGACTTCAGTAGGAAGGCAGCATGCGTGTATCACCACTGACATTCTGTCATTTGCACATCGCACGGTTTGTCATCATTGTCTCAACAAAATCTACATTTTTATCAATAAATATTAATTGCTGAATGTATAAAATATCATCACTTGAGACCAGCTTGACCTTTTGGCTGTTTTTTCTTCACAAGCAACCGGATATAAATACTTAAGCAGTAAACGTAAGCTGTAAGTTGAGTTCACAATCTGTCGACACTATACAATCTCGCGAGATAGATTATAATCGAACGGTTATTTACTTTACGGTGACGTATATATCTTATATCCAAATATATTCTCACCTTCGTCCCTCTCATCATCGGAGAGTGGTTGCCGCGGATGTGAGAAGAGGTCTGGCAGGAAATGCCGCAGCAGTTGCTTGATGCGGCGTTTCTCCGTCTTTTGTATCGCGGTCTGCCGTCGCGCGTGGTGGATGAGAAGCTCGGCCGTGTCTCGGAGGATCTTTATTGCTGGTGACAATAAAGTTTTCATTTATTTTACTTTAACATTGGTTTTTCTACATTAATTTGCACCAAAAAGTTGCTATAATGTACATATAATTACACATAGTATTGTACATAATAGTTAGTGTACATAATTTACTATACATAGATATATTAACTACTTTTAGATACTATCTGCCTGTTTGTAACCTTGTCACGCTTAAATCGCTGAACCGATTAAGATGAAATTTGGCATTGATATAGTTTGAAACATTGAAAAGGACAGAGGATAAATTTTATCCTGGAAATCATAGCTTAAAGGGGTAATCATTATATTTATACATTTGATGAGAAATAAAAAATAAATTACTATATAAAATAAATCACAATATTATTATACTTACACACTACAATTGTTTATCTATAATATAGAAAATACAATACCAGAATGATTTATTAGAATTTTACCTCAAACGAAAACTACGTATCAACTTCATTTAGTATTCAGGAAATTGTTGATTGTATGTAATTGATGTAAATTACTGTTTTAATGATCGGAAGGAAGACATTGGATTTGAAGTTGGTGTAATTAAAATGTCTATTTAATTACAACCAATTTCTAAAAATTTTCCAATAATTATTGGAATTGTATTAAATACCGCATTATTTCCAATGCAGTCACTCACTACATTGTATAATTCCCCACCGCGTCTATCTGTTCGCGATAAACTCAAAAACTAATGAACGGATTTTGGTGAAACATCGAAATAGTCAAGCCATTTTCGAGTTTTTCCGACACTAACGAACAGCATTTTTTTAAATACATATAAGATAACTTAACATAACAGAACACAATTTAAATAAGAATACTAGGTATATATATTTCAAAAAGGTATCGGTATGAATGTTTACGAAATAAAATATAAAAATACAAAACCATGACATGTTTCTAAATAGAAACACATTTGACCTTCTAAAATGAAATTAATGTACACATAACAAAGAAATATTGAGTTATTTATAACTTATAACTGAGCCATTCCATTGCATAATTTAAACGTAAACAGAAATTGACGCGTAGTTTGTTTATAAAAGGTATTTTAGTAGTCGACTCGCGACCTTCTTAACGAGGTCATTGTTGTTACAATCTAAATACGATCTATGTACATATTTGTATGGAAACTTTTCTAGATTCTGAGATTTTCTTTGGTTGGTCTAGATTTCAAGGGCGGTAGGCAATATTATTTATAGATAATAGTATCATATTATTTTACTTCCTGAGCCTCGCGGTATCACACGCAGTTCCTGTTTTTGCTCGGCTTTTAAGGGTCATAGCGTGTTAATTAGGCTATGTTACTCCTTATAGCATTAGCTATCTGACTGTGAAAGTCTCGTTAAAATCGGTACAGCGGTTTCGGAGATTAGCCGGGAAAAAAACAAACAGTTTTCTGTCTTTTTTTGTTTAAGTAACGTGTATACTTTCACATTACAAACACACACTTATTTATTTGTATAGATTTTAACGGTGAAGGAAAACATCGTGAGGAAACCTACATGCCCGAGGGATTTTCTCGATGGCGTGTGAAGTCTGCCAAACCGCAGTAGGCTAGCGTGGTGGACTATAGCCTAAACTTTCGCATTCTGAGAGGAGACCCAGCAGTGGGACTATGTACGGGTTGAATATGTATAGATTATTATGAACTGCCTCATTAGTCTAGTGGTCCCCACCGACTGCTACACTAGCAATCCTGGGAAAAAAACCAGAAACTAACCATAACTAACCAGCCCTAACCATTAGGCTACCGCCGTTTGCCAAGCGGCGGTAGCCTAATGGTTAGGGCGTCGGACTTGCGATCATGTGGTTGCCGGTTCGAAACTCACCCATTGCACTACCGACGTGAACCCACTCGTAATACAAGCATTTAGCTTAGTACGAGGGGTTAACAAGAATACTAGTAATATGTGACCCACATTGCTAGTAAGCTTTTTTTAAAAAATTAGAATTAGAGTTAGAAATTAGAATTAGAAACTCTGCTAGACCCAGGAATCAGATCCTGGGAATCCAGGATCCTTGTTTAATTTCCCTAATTGCTCAGACAATTATGAAGTCTATTTTAATATTTGATGGTGACTACAAAGTACACCTCTGCCTAACCCTTTGGGGAAAACAGGCGTGATAGTAATAGATATGTATGATTACCTTCCTGCCGACTAGACATGTTGTAGTCAACAACGACATGTGGACCAGGTCGCCGCGCCGCGAACGCAGTCTCCACTTCATTAAATAATGACTTCGAGCGCATCGCCTTCAGATCATTCTGCTTGAAGTTGATTCCTTGGTGGTCCAAAGACTTTAGATAATATTTCTCGTTCTGTTCCCGCCATTGCTTGTTGAAACCCTGGTGAAGAAAAGTGTTTGTTGAGTCGTGATAATTATATTTTTAGGATGCTTATTTTTTATAATTTTTTAGCATTAAATATTGTGAAATATTCACAAAGATATGGATTTTCTAATTAAAGAAAATTCCTAGTGAAAGAAAAATTCGATCTCTTTCAACCAACACGACATAGTAATGTCTTCAATAGATGGTGCTGACGTCGCCATAAGACGTAAAATGTGGAAGAGAAATTCGAGATCACTGGCAGTGGTCTCGGTGGCTTAGTTGGCAAAGCGTCTGGTGTACTTAACCAGAGAGACGCAGGTTCAAAACCCTGCCTGAGATTGAATTTTTCTTTCACTAGGAATTTTCTTTAATTAGAAAATCCATATCTTTGTGAATATTTTTAGGATACCGGGGTATTCTGAAAACTTATTAGATCACTATGTCTAGTAAGATCCTTATCCTCAAGAATGTGTGGACGTATCTAAACTCGCCTTTCCACTGAAAACAAAACAAGTTGCAAACATCCAACTCTCGTGTAAGTGGGATAGGTAGCTGTTTGCAACATGTTTTGTCGTCACTGGAAACGTAGGGTAACAAATACTTAAGTCTTCTGCTAAAACAAATTTCCTAGTTAACGTAATAAAAAAATACGGCTATTTTCGCCGCATATTTAGATGTTTTGTATGTTTTATTTAGTTTTTTTATAATATCAGACATTTTTCAGATTTTACCTGGCAACTATTTTTGTATGATTTTTACCTATCAATTATCTTAACTACTTAAAAATGTAATTAGTTATCTTATTGAGACTTCAGTAGGAAGGCAGCATGCGTGTATCACCACTGACATTCTGTCATTTGCACATCGCACGGTTCGTCATCATTGTCTCAATAAGCCTGATTGCTACTGCTACCTGCTCCAAGATGTTCTTGGTAGTTTCAGAGTTTGAGAATTAATCTATATTATATAATATGACGCGTACCCATATATGTAGATATAGCCTATGACACTCACAAATAACGTGGCTTTCTATTGATAAAAAATGTTCAAAATCTGTTCAGTAGATCCAGAGATTCCCCCTACAAAATCACAAACTTTACCTCTTTATAATATCAGTACTATTTTGTACATAGTTATTAGCTATACATATTATTTCTCTCTTATCCTTGCTTTAAATTCCTTGCGTTTGTGTTGAAAACTAATTTGCATCCATATCACTCACTTATTAAGGTCCAAAGCGGTGTGCTGTTATTTAGGCTCTAGACAGACGGACCGCATTTCAACTGCAATCCAACTGCAAATTGCAGTTCGGATGCAGTTGACACGACTGCAATAGAACTGCAAACCAAACGTGCAATCACAGTTCACACGATTGCACGCCGACTGCAATTGAACTGCAATCGGACTGCACTGCAATTTGCGGTTGGATTGCAGTTGAAATGCGGTCTGTCTAGAGCCTTAGCTCAACTGAACCTACTCAGGCGCAGTCAAAATTGGGTACAATCATGGGGCACACAATTATAAATATTTTACGTTCACTAAGATAGGTATTTTTTGTACTAGTTTCTAACTCTTTCTTTCTCGAAATCATCGATTCATATATTTATTTCGTGTGAAGACATAACATAATATTTAATGTGTATTTCTTAAGTATACTATTACCTTTTGCGCCTCCCGCCACTCATCCTCCTTGGCCTTCAGTCGCCGCAGCACGACGGGCACAGCCACAACAGGGTTTTTCTTCAGTCCAGCGATGATGTCCACCGCCTGCAATCAATAAATCTGTTATCATATCGGCAGCGTATATATGTCAGAGTAACAAAAGATAAAGTCAAAGTATTGGTTGCAAACCAAGTGTACATTCAGAGGTCGAGTGCTGATAGACTAGGCTAGTTTTTTTTCTCGAGCCGTTACTGTCCCACTGCTGGGCAAAGGCCAGATAGATAGGTTTTTTTTAAACTGCCTCTTGTTTAAAATTGTCAATGCTGTGACTATATTTGAGTTATCTGATTTATCTTTTGCTGTCCTGAATGAATGAGAAGTTACAACAATACTATTATAAAAAAACAACTAGCTTTAGAGTAATTAAATGTCTCCAAACTCAGTATTTTTTGGAATCCTTTTTGGGGATTGACACCTGAATAGTTTTAAGTTTTATATTCACTGTTGGAAAGCATATGCTACAGCGTTAACACTGTTGTACGTCTTATTTCAATCATTGGAATAGATCTTGAGAGTTTGATCTCTATATTGTATACAAACCCATATAAAGAAGAGATCATCACTGTTGGTTTCTGATAAAAATCGTTCTATTCATTCGCGGACAAAGCTATACTCCATTTGGTTAGGTACTTAACTAAAGGTAAACAAATCATAAAAAAAGGTTCTTTTATAGGGCCATTTTTCATCTTGAACAAAACGTAACCAAAATAAATTATTTAATCATTCAAAATAATTTTCCTTTACTATACTAGCATATTTTACTAATTTGTTTAATATTAAATGGTAATTATAAATTCTTAAGCTTGCGACCAATAAATAAATCAAATCTGATAATTATGTCATAAAGTATTGCAATGTGCCTACTAGAAAGAATCTAAAAAGACAGGAAATCAAAACCTTTTTCTACATAATAGACTTTTGATAACTCGAAAAAATTAAGAAGTATTAGCGCGAGGAAGCGCGGCAAAATAATTAACCGATATTATACTTAGTCGGGTAACCAGACGCCATTCGTAACAGTTTGTACTTTCGTTCGTTTTTGTGTTTCTTTTGCCGTTAATTGTATTATTTAGTTATAGTTTCCTTTGTTCGTTGTTTTTATTGATTGTTAGATGTGTTGTTATTAATTTCACTCCCAATTCATAAGATACCATTGTAATAAAGGTTGAAGAGCCCTGGACGCCGCCATTTTTATTGTTTACCTTTAGTTAAGTACCTAACCAAATGGAGTATAGTAATATATTTGTATACTTTGTCAACTGATAGTAAATGTCATTTTAAATATTTAAGACATTTAAAAACTATGCTATAATAAACCCTTTTCTATTGCCATTAACCAAACTTGGAAGCTGCTACTGAGAAATTGATAGAAAAACACAATAACACTGTGCTTGACCTGGGATCCGAACCTAGGACCTCAAATTCAGCAGCTGCTCTTGCAACCAATAGACCAATTATGACTTTAAAGCTTTATCATATTTTTTCTTTCCCGTTAAAACAAGTGTCTATATAAATAGTGCATATAAAATAAATAAACATAATATACCACAACCACTTAAAAAATAACTAAAAACTAAATATAAAAGAGCGTAGACGAAGGCATGCAATGCTGTGTAAATAAAAATAAAATGCGAAATAAAAAATAGCAAACTGTGGGAGTGAATAGCTCGCTTTATAATATTCTACTTTTAACATCTTACAGTGAATAGGCTCCTTTATTGTAAAAAAAAGTTGGGATTTAGAAGGAGAGTTTATAACAAAAGAGGTTTACATAATTTGATTATTTTTAAAATAACCTTTCCTCTAATAAACACATTGAAAAATAAAGATTAAAAAAACTTTTCTAACAATTTGTAATATCAATTGGTAATATTCAGGATAGTACTGGTAGGCAGACATGACCAATTTTGATGTATTACAATATTATTCACGTAAAGACTACACATAAACATAAAAAAAACAACAACATCACGCTAAGTCACGCAGTTCGTCAGTATGTTTAGGTCACAAGAAATAGGGGCCAAGCCTATTGACATTCCCCAGGCACAAATCCAAACTCCAAGCTGCTACTGAGAATTTAATTGAAAACAGTCTCGGTAATTGAACACTTGTATCACTAGACTAATGAGGTTGTCTATACATAAGGCTATGTATTACTGTCTGTATATTATAACGTTATCATTATTTGTACATTGTAGATACTGGAGAAAAACTAATATGTTGTACATACATCACGCAAAAACTACTGCACGAAATTGGATGACGGTTTTCACAGTTGTATTGCTGGAGGTCTAACTTAAAATCTGTTGCATTTTTCAGTTGATACGCAACCTAGAATCAGTGTTATCTAAACTAATATAATGAAGAGGAAACACTCATGTTATTGTAATGTTTTCACACAAAAACTATTGGACCGATTTAAAAAAATATTTCATCATTAGAAAGCTGCATCTTCACCGAGTGACAGGCTATATTAAATTTCCAAACAAAGGGATCTCTAATAAAAATGTAATAATATAACCAAGGTGTGAAAACGCGGGCGAAGCTGCGGGCGGAAAGCTAGTATTAACCAAATCCTTTTGGGGCTGTTGGGCTATCCATCCGTGAATTATACTGTGATATCAAAACTGATCATTTTGCTTAATGTCCACTAACGTTAAGTTATCCTATATGATAGGGAGGGCGAGCTTTTCCTGTTGCCATTCATGTTCTAAAGCAATTTCTAAGCCTACAATATCCCGGAGCCATCTACGATTGTTGCACAGCATGCCTAAGAGTCCGACTCGATCGTACCACCTTATCACCGTATATCCGGCGCAGCGCCCTCTGGTGGATGGTGGGCGAGTGTCCCCCGAGGCAGTCGTCCAGCCGGTACTTGGCCGCGTCTTCCGGTGTCATTCGCGACAACTTCTTCTGTACGCCTTCGAGAACTCTGATTGTTGATGCGTTTGTCTCTATTACAACGTCCAGCTGTAAAAAAATAAGTTGTTTTTATTTTTTGTAGTCAGTGTTTTACAATGCTAGTGCAGGTTGGCAGACTTCATGCCGTCGAGACAACCCTTCATACTCTTCATTCACTCCTCTGCCTATCCTTTCTGGGAGCACAGGCATGACTTAATACAGTCATGTACGCCCATATTTCGCCGGTATGTTTAGGTCCCATGTAATAGGGGGCAACCCTAATGCCATTAAACAGGCACAAATCCAGACTCCGCGCTGCTACTGAGAATTTCATAGAAAATCCCAATAACACTTTGCTTGACCTGGGCATCGAACCCAGGACGCTCTAGCGTAGCAGTCTCGCAAAGGACCATGCAAAAATGCCTCATTAGTCTACTAATGAGGCATTTTTATATACCTATAACCAGGGTCATTGTATGCTGTAATAGATCTCACCTCAAATCTCTCATCCTCACAGCGGTAGATATACTCCTCATACTGCGTCTTCCGTGAAGTCACAAACGTTGAGTCTTCACTCCATGTAGGAAATGAAACCCACGTATCATTCAGTACCTGAAAATGATGATATTCATTAGTAAATAAATAATTGTCTCTGTTGCCACAAAGTGTTACATTTAGGACAACCAAGAAGCTCTAATCAGCCGAAATATATTACTTTATACCTAAAGTAAACTGCCTAGCAACAGAACTAGCTGTGTGGAAAATCAAACCCTTTGGAGATATACTCCAAAGGGGTTGGCAGAAGTATACTGACGTACTCCTACAACTTGATAGAATGTGGCGAGCTTATTTTCATAATAAATCTAAACTCAATTTCCTGATGGAAAAACCGAATACAACTGCTCGATCTGGATATCGAATCCAAGACCTCACGCTCAGCAGACACGACCACTTAACTAATTATATTATTGTAAGATTTTTTTATCGAAAATACATTTTTAATTGACACACTTGTAACATACTAATTATTATAAATAATTTAGATTTCTAGCGTATGCACTTTCGAGGTACTAAAATTTTAAATTTAAGTTTGCCTACATTAACGATATCATCATCATCATCATCACCACCCCATTACATTGTCCCAATGCTGGGCACGGGTCTCGGGCTATAGTCTACCACGCTAGCCTACTGCGGGTTGGCAGACTTCACATGCCGTCAAGAAAATCTCTCTCTCAAAATTAACGATATGTTACATCAAAATAATTCGAGCCTCTGATAACCTTATGTAACTAAATAAAATTGTTAAAATATTTTGGTGATTCTGTACTTCGAGCCATGTTAAGTGAGCTAGTCTTGTTTGTATTTACCTCCTTACAGAGCGGCGTCCGACCGGAGCACCTCCGAGCGGCGGCCTCCCGCGGCAGCGCGCAATACGAGGTCCCCAGCCGCTTGCAAGTCGTAAGATCTGCGGGACAACAATAGATTTATATGTAAGTCTAAGCAAACAATTTCAAGAAATTAAGTTTGTAAATGAAGTTTGCACCAGGTGCAAAAGAAATCAACGCCCTGCTGTCCAAGCGAGGTATATAATGGTGAATCGTATAATTTTCACTGTCGCAGCACACAGAATATCGACGTCAAGTACCAGTATGCATATTGTTGCGTTTCGTACGGTGAGCGTGGAGTGTCGGAGGTACAATTCTTCCCTCAGTCCCCTTCCTTCCCCTCCCTTTTCCTTAGATAGGCTCGGCAACGCATCTGCAACACCTTTGGTATTGCAGATGTCCATGGGCGGCGATGACTACTTACCATAAGGTAGCTCGCCCGCTCGATTGACGAGTTATTCCATTAAAAAAAGTACGATAACATAAGGGGATGTATGTGTTGTATGGTATCCTCACCGACATCCATGGCCGCGTCCCCCTGCGGCCGGTCGTGACGTAGCTGTGCGGCCAGCGGGCCCACGGGCTCGTAGCGCGGCTTGTCGGGGAACAAACCACTAGCGCCGCTGCCGGCGCCGAACGGAGAGTTGTTGAACCCTGACGGACAAATGTTTACTTTAGGGGCCCATTTTTCAATAGTAGAGTAAGTTTTGAAGTTGATTTGATAGTTGAAGTTAACAGGTTTTGGATAGTAAGTTTTGACAAATTCGACTATACAAAAACTGTCATAATGTCAGTTAAAAGATGTTTACGTAAAGTCGCCAGCAGGTCAAGGTATACAAAACTGTAAAATTTCTCCAAATGATTTTAAACCTTAAATTGTTGAAGATAAAGGTTATGAACAACGTTTTGTTTAATGTTACAAAAATTTTACAAAACTATGGAGTTAACGCGTAAATGATAAATTAAGCTAAAGATTTAAATATTTTTTTATTTCATAATTCCCAGTGCCCAGTACAATATTATTATTTCCCTGTAAATCCGGCCATATCTCATTTCTGTACACAATGGATACAGCTTCCATACTTGGTGGGCTATAATCGTTATCCATACTTTGATGGGAATATTTGATGATTATAATAATTTCATTTTTAATTTTTATCTGTTTGTCTGTCTGTGTTTTCCGGCTAATCTCTAAAACGGCTTAACCGATTTTGACGAACTTGTACGACTTGCACTGGAAGATAGCTGATAAAATAAGGAGTAACTTAGGCTACTTTTATTTTAGAAATGTATTATATAGAATAGAGAAAAGCAGCGAAACAACGGGAGCAAAGCCGCGGGCGGAACGCTAGTGATTTCATAATAGCTGTCAATATGTGACGTGTGTTACCTGTATGCATGGTGTTGTTGGGTGTGTGTGGAGGCGAGGGCGGGCCGAGGAAGTCCTGGAGCCACTTCTGGAGCTCCGGGTGCCGGCACAGGAACGGAGCCGTCACGCATAGCAGCTCAGACGAAGATATGATCTCGTTGGTGAACAGTAGAAGGCATCTGTTGAAAATATTTATTTTTAAATAACAATATGTATACCAACAGAATTTGGCTTTTCAGAACTATGTTTTATTTGGTTAGATGACTAATTATTGGCCCCAAAAATACGACTATAGAGTAGAAAAAAAAAATGGCTTTAAAATAATCTTTTCGTGAATTTTACACGAGACAGAGATCTCTCATCTCTTAGATGTGCTAAACAAATTCTACCCTAAAACTCAGTTTATGGAAAAGAGACGAAATTCCCAACTAAAAACTTTAAATGCTTTTATCTTTATTAATACGCATTATATTATTCACTACGCTTGTTAATTTGTATTAATCAAATATAAGTCATCTAACCTATGTATTTACAAAATTCGATTGGTTGTTGAGACTTCAGTAGGAAGGCAGCATGCGTGTATCACCACTGACATTCTGTCATTTGCACATCGCACGGTTTGTCATCATTGTCTCAACAAAATTTCATATTTTCAGTCATTAATGGATTTTAATTTAAACTAGTGGATCCGACAGACATTGTTCTGTCTGGGGTCCAATTGGGAATCTAAACCAACCAACCACCAAATGTAAAAAAAACAAGATTGGTTGAGCAATTTGTGCGAACAAAAAAAGTTTTTCTTTCTATCTTCTTTCAATTTCAGGGTATTTGCTAGAATAACAAACAGCAATTGACTTAAATAAGCCATCTTTAGCACAGGGAGTTTTAAAAAACTTTACGTAAAACGATTACTTAATCATTTTGCTCCCACACTGATCAAACGAGCATTAAAATCGGTTTGTGCTATTAAAAGTTTGGCTCCGCAAATAAACAAAAGAATTAAATACAAGGGACTTGATTATGAAAAATTATACAGTAGTACGTCAACTGCAAGTTACATAAATAAAGAAAATGATTATTGCTACCTCGAAAGATTTATTTTAGAGCAGATAAACAAAAATAAAATTAACAAAACAAAAATACTAAATCTACCGCAAAAAGACTGGATTAACCGAAATATTATAGATGCGATAAACATACGAAACGATCTATGGCAACAAACTAAATGTCACCCAAAAAACGAAAACCTAAAAAGTAACTTTATTCAAGAACAGGACAGAGTCAACAATTTAATTAAGACGCAAAAGCAAGACTACTACCTTAATTTATTCCAGGACAGTCAAAAACAACCTAAGAAAATGTGGGAGCTAATTCATGACTTAGCAGTAAATAAGACAAAAGAACGCTGTGCTCCTCCAAAACTGATGTCGAACACAGGACCTATTACAGAAGGTAATTTAATATGTCACTCATTTAACTCATTTTTTGCATCAATAGGCATTGAATTAGCAAGCAAGATTCCTAACACATATCATATAAACACCGGCAATATTCTCATGTACGAACATAATTATACACACGACATAACACTAACTGAAATCACCCCTTGTACTGCGAATGAAATATCAAAAATTATCGACGATCTAGACAGCAACACTAGCACAGGCATAGATGGCATCACCACCAAAGCGATAAAATGTCTAAAAACTATAATCGTAGATAGGTTAGCTAATTGCATAAATGAGTGCTTAATACACAGTGTTTTTCCTGACACGCTTAAGGTTGCTAGGGTCAGTCCTATATTCAAATCCGGAAGTAGAACTGACCCTGGCAATTACAGACCCGTGTCTGTCTTGCCCGTTATTTCAAAGATATTTGAACGAGTTCTATACAGTCGGTTATATAGGTATCTACTTGACAAAAAGTTTCTAATTGACCAACAATATGGCTTCCGTCCTAGGTCAAGCACTCTCTCAGCTGCGCTGGACTTAATTACAAAAATAAAAACGCACATCGATCAGAAGAATTTTGCCATGGGAATATTTGTTGACCTAAAAAAGGCATTTGACACCGTAAGCCACCCTAAGCTACTGCAAAAATTAAGTAATATAGGTGTGTCTGGCAAGGCCCTCGATATGTTCACCTCATATTTAGAAAATAGACGACAAGTTGTTAAAATCGACAATTTCACTAGCTCGATGAAAAATATGTCATACGGCTGTCCTCAAGGCTCAATTATCAGCCCCTTACTTTTTTTAATATACATAAATAATATTAACAAAATAGGGCTGACGGGTTACTTAACATTATACGCCGACGACACATGTCTCTTCTACTTCAGTAAATCCATCCATGATATCATGTCTATAGCCCAAAGAGACCTTGATTTACTAAGTGAGTGGTTAAAATACAACCTATTAACAATTAACACATCAAAAACGTCGTTCATGATTTTTTCCGCAAAAAACAAGCCACTACCAGAATTTGCACTACCCACAATCGACAATAAAGTAATTAGGCGCTCCAGTAAGGAAAAATATCTCGGTTTATGGATAGACGACAAACTTACTTGGAAAGTGCACATTGATCATGTCAAAACAAAACTGACATCATTGTTAGGAGTCCTACATAAAGTGGCTAATTGTATTCCAAAAAAAATACGTATGATCATATACAACTCCTTAGTTAAATCGCATCTTGAATATCTAATCGAAATATGGGGATCAGCCGCTAAAACAAATCTAAACTCACTACAAAGAACACAGAACAAAATTATAAAAAAACTATTTCATTATCATCGCCTAACCCCAACGAAAAACACTTTATGAAAAAACTAACTTGCTAAACCTTACACAGCTATACACATACTGCACTTGCGTACTAATAAAAAACATTACAACTAATTCGCTTCAATCGAATATACAGCTACATAAAAAACCAATATCACACAACTTAAGAAACAAAAATAAACTTCAACTAACAACAGCACGGACTAATTATGGCAAAAAAACGCTATTGTTTGAAGGAGCACAGCTGTTCAACAGATTACCTGAGAACATAAAAAATTGCGATAACATAAGTGTATTTAAAAAGAAACTCAAGATACATGTAAATACAATCTAATTTGATATGCTTAAATTATCTACCGTCCTATTATTATATTGTCTCCAACACTCTAGAATTACTTTAGTTTAATGATTTTTACTTTGTATCTCATTATAAGTGAACCTATGTATGTTCTTATGAGAAATAAATTCTTTAAACACAAAAAATTGCAGTTAGGTCTATCCAAGGCGTTAAAATTAGAAACAAGGTGATTTTTGAGAAAGCGATCTTGCCAACATTATATTCAATTTTTCTATACAGGGGCCGTATTACCACGTATTATTGCCATCATGTTTAGGTTGTGAGAGAGGGATGCCGCTCTACAGGTTAAATAGTGGCGTCCCTCTTTCACAACGTAAAAATAATAATGCCATTATTTTATAGGTGGTAACACGGCCCCTGTATCCAAATTATTGTGTTCCCCGTGTAGAGGGTAATCTGCAACTATATAATTACTAGGCAAATGAAACTCGCTCCAAGCTACATGGA
>CAUEHA010000031.1:0-30161 GCA_958496365.1 Subacronicta megacephala
CATTACTGAAGCACCTTGAGTTTATACTACACTTTTTCATGTTGCTGTATGGTGCTAGTACAGAGAACGCCGATGGTTTGCTGACTTGACAACGATATTTATACTCCAGTATGGTATCTTTTTTACGGTTCCTTATCATCATCACCATCATCAGCCCGTATTTGTCCACTGCTGGACGTAGGACTTCGTCTGTTGTTTGAGCGTTCGTGTAACTCCACAGGGTCGTTTATCCGCTCTGATCAGGACTCTGGTAATATGTCACCAGGTTATTTACATGTTTATGTTGATCTGGTCTTGGCTCCCAGCTCCGTCAAGGGATATTTATAACATAAAATGGTTCAACCTTTCCACCAACAACTACAATTGCGACTTCATCTATTGATGATATTCCGAATACATCTGGCCTAACTCTTTTGAGCATACAGGCGTGATGCTATATTGTCTTATTGCGTAAACAATGCATATTGTTGCGATAGCAGCAATTGCGGTTAATTTGCCGTCAATATTTGAAGGGTTCCGTTGTCTGTCTTCGAAACTCATCATCAGATCTGTATGAAATAAAATGGGACCATTTCGGAATAAAACCCTTTTGAATAAAAATAAAATCCGTCTACCTATATATGAAGGAGTTATGGCCGAAGATACATAAAAAAATTACATTCGAATTGATAACCTCCTCCTTTTTGAAGTCGGTTAAATTAGGTCGTATGAATATCGTTGTCGAGTTGGCTAACCATCAGCGTTGTTCGTTCTAGCACCTGACAACAAAACGGAATGGTTTAGCATATTTTAATGTACTTCAATGAAAGGAATCGCCCAGAGTGTAACCCCATCTAACGCGTAACGAAGTTTGCCGGGCTAGCTAGTATATATAAATTGTAAAAAGTCTGTCTAGGCGCTATAGTGGCCTAACAATCCTTTTTAGTATGAATAGTACTAGGTTTTAGGTAATGACAAAAGTCAAAGTCTCGAATTATAAGGAAATATTAACTCACTATAACACTGAATAACAATAAATGTAAATTGGTTGGTTGGTTGGGAACGTCGTGTCTCCGATGAGACCTAACGCGAAACTTGAAATTATAGGTATAAGAAAAAGAGTAGTCGAAGGGTACACGAAGTACGATGTAAGAAAAAGAGGACAGATAAAAAATAAACTGCCCCTAAATCCACCAAAAAGTATTCATTTAAAACTGCCCCTAACTTCACCAAAATGTATAATTTAAACACTCCCTGCCAGGAACACCATTTAATCCTTAGAAAAAAGTAAAAATTACAGTTTCATGTCGCAAGTCATGTAGAGGATTTCTTATACCAATATTATTTATTCTTTTTTAAGTGTTCTTTCAAGATTTTCCGTATTATTTTTCTTCTTAAACCACCCCTGTATTTTGACGAACAAAACACAAAAATAATTGTTCTTATCGATCAAACCGTTTTTGCAGTTAGGCGAGACTAACGAACGGCGATTGATTTTTATATATATGTTACCGGCCAAACCCGATTTCAGGACATACTAGTTTTGCCTAGGCTAAACTAATTTGTCCTAAGCCCGATAGGATAAACCAGTTTAGGCTAGTCCAAACTAATTTAGCCTAAGCACGATAGGATAAACTAGTTTAGGCTGGGCCAAACTAGTTGATCCTGATATAAATACGCACACTCTAGGATAAACTGGTATGGCCTAGTCTAAACATTATAGTATATCTAGAAAGTCAAAATAAATAGATGAACTGAATAAAATACTCCGTAATTGGAAAAAGAAACATTTTTATTAAAACCGTAATGATTCGTCGTTAAAAGTTATGGATAATTGGTAATACAAACAATCATACACTAACAAATAATAAGTGTCTATTTAATAGAAGCAATAATCATATTATTAAAATTAAAATTTAATTATTAAAATTGTTAACGCACTGCTGGCAACTAGACGCAAAATGCGTTTAAAATGTCGCGACGAATGCCGAGCGATGAGCGGCTCGGGGCGCTCAGGGCGTGATTTGGGAACTCCCGCATGTATCCTGAAAAATTTTCTCAATTACTTTCGACTCTGCTAAATTGGTTTAGACTAGGCCATACCAGTTTATCCTAGAGTGTGCGTATTTATATCAGGATCAACTAGTTTGGCCTAGCCTAAACTGGTTTATCTTATCGAGCTTAGGACAAATTAGTTTGGACTAGCCTAAACTAGTGTATCCTGCCGGGCTTAGGACAAATTAATTTGGACTAAGCTATACTAGTCAATCCTATCGCGTATAGGAAGAACTAGTTTAGCCTAGGCAAAACTTGTGTGTAGTTGTAAAAAATCATAAAATAGCTAGCACCTAATTTATGCTTTTTGTATAACTACAGTAGCTGGTATCCCCTCAAGTGAACTGGCTGATATTAATTTTAATTGCTATACTAATTGGCTAGATACCTTGGTACAATAAGTATTTGGGGCGATCTGGCTATAATTTAGTCGTTAACTCTGAAAGATCTGACCCATCCCTTACTTGCTTATCACCGATCTCTTATGCAACCATGTTTATTACTATGAAGTAGAGGAGTCAAATCAATTGTTTTTATTTCAACATACCATCACGCCTGTATTCCCCGAAGGGTTAGGCAGAGGTGCACTTAATGTACACCCACAGTTCGCCGGTATGTTTATATTTCAAATAAGCTTTTACAAGCGTTTATGAAACGTTATTGACTCTAGTTCCAAAAAGTTGATCCTATCGAGAGTATGGCGTAAATGAACATATTAGCTTCTTTATGAATGATACACAAACAATACTGATGTTACACTAGCATCTCTGGCTTTAACCATTACCGGTGAGCAGTAAAATAAAATTCAAAACAATGTAGGCCTACCTATATTGTTTTACTTACCCAATAAATAAAATATTATAATTATTTGGTGGTCGTTATTATCTCGACTTATCCGTCTTCACAGACTTAGTAACTCTTGGTGTCATGTTTTTCACTACGTCTTGATAACCCTCATTTATGTAAGTTCGACCTTAATTCACAATGTCCTACATTTGACTTAGTTATTTTATTACATCATATTGAACACTTATATTAATTTTATTATTTTAACACGTGGAATATTACATCACAAACTACCAATTCTATCAATAAATGATTTTTTATGATGCAAAATAAAACCTCATGGATCCTTCGTCACCAGGGGAGCTGAGAACAGGTCGACTCTTATCGACCAAAGCCACACTTGCCACCCCTTTCCTTATCTTAATCGCTGGTTCGTCCATAGGACTGATGATCATAGTCACCATAACATAAGTGCTGCCTACTAAATGCTACTTTTTTCTTTCTACTACTAGGTACGCATACTGCCAGGTTGGGGCGGAAATAGACCATAATGCTATGAATAACACTTAAATGATTACGGTGTATCTATACAAGATGCATGTTTTTTTAAGTACTAGTTATTTAGTTCTCGAAATTACCTAATGGCATTACAGTTTTTAATGACATTCAAGTTTCTGTAATGGTCTGCTGAGGAGGCTTAAGTCCGTTAGTGAGTGAGTAAGAGGCCGTCAGTTCTTGAATTATAAATCACAATAGTAAGTAACCAAAACCCTTCCCATTTTAATTGATATTGCTGAAGCATATGACACTATCACGATCAGTACTCTTGTTGACAAGCTAAAAACTTACGGTATACAAGGACTCGTACATACTATTTTTAAGATTTCCGTGCCATCTGTCATCAAAAAGTTAATATTTACAATATAAAGTACTGCTATACATCAACTCGGATGTAGCGAAACTTATAGGGTTTCGCAGGGCAGCATCTTTGGGCCCAACCAATACCAATACCTATTCCCTCCATTATCTATCAGTTATCAGAAATTCAGCAGTAAGAATATTTAGTCAGTAAATATAAAGTACATAACATAAAAGTATTGATTTTAGTAAGTACTTAGGAATTGTTTATTATAAGAGTAGCAACTAGCAAAGTAAACAAAAGTGGACCCGCTTATGCGATCAGTATTAAGACAGTAAACTGTTTAACTAAAAAACAGACCAGTGAGACTACTTAGTTTTTGGTGGAAAGAAGAAATGGCGCCCACATTTCTGAACACACTTTTCTCCCTTGACACATTTCTGTCTATTTTAATTACTGGAGCGTTAAAAGTTACTTACTAATTACAGAAATTCAATTTTTGCTTGAAGTACGTACGTTATAATTTTTTCATTCCTATTTACATGTCTGCTGGCATGTGCTGCACACACACGGCGAACGTCCTTTTAAAAATGTATTATATTGATAACGCTCAACCATTTTGAAAGATTTTAGGGTAATAATTTGAACAAAAATCACTTTTTGTTATAGTATGTACTTAGTAGTAGTATTATTTTTATTTCGGTTTTTACTCATACGTATTTTCTCGTTCTTGTTTTCTAGCCAGATGGTGGTAGTTATGGATGTAGACCGCTTCTTGACAAAAGAAGATTTCCGCCAATTGTTCAAAGAAGTGAGATGGCGTTTCGATAAAAAAATAGAAAATTTCACTCATTTTTTAATAAAGCCAAGGTGCTTTGGTTGTGACTGTGAAACCTCTTCAACAGCACCGTCACATTTTATCATACGTGAAGATAAAATTAAATTATTGTTCTAATTTAATAAAAAATATTGTTGTTTTTTCTGACCCTGTTTTATCAAAAATTTTCATGCCATTTTCTAGTTTTTTAACTTCCGTTATAAACGATTGAATATATGTATGTAATTCCGAAGGTTTTGCTGTTCCTTCATATATACCTATTACTATTGGAGGTATTACTTTATTTCGGCTACATTACACAAAATGGGCCAAAACTGATGGTTGGAGCTTTTGTAAATAGGTAATCCATCAATATTTATATTAAGCGACACTAAGTTTGGTACTTCCGAACACCGTTAGAAATATTTTGTTAACTGCTCTATTAATCCGTTGTGCCAATATTTTCCGCTACTCATTTGACTTATAGTAATTTCCAAATTATTGCTTTTCAGAAGAGTGCGGGCATCTAATGGTAATGAATATGGTACAAATGTGTACACAATTTTGAAAAGTTTGTTTAAAGCAGAATGTGTAATATTATGCTCCACTGCCCAACTAGCTATGTTGCTACGGAACTCATATTTTTAATGCAGTTGTTCGATTCACTCGAACTCTCATATTCATCAAACGAGTCACTATTACAATCTTGGTGATTCGTTGAATTTTTCTTCATTAAAATTATTTTTTATTGTGTCAAGTGAAAATAACTAGACAGAACCCATAGAATTTTGGTTCATCTCGGGTGTGAACGAACTAGTTGCTAAAAGTAATGAATTCGTTACCCTAAGATTATAAGCTGTCACCATATTTTAATATCTCTTTTTTACCTTCCGTCTATAAGAACTATTTCGTTTTAATCTTTTTTCTCTCGTAAATCCATTTTTACAAAAACAAACGTCTGTTCAAATGCTAACTAATTAGTAAGTGTGTGTAGCGGCCAAATAAAGTATATTAATAAGAATAATACACTTGTATAGGTTACAAAAAGGTATCGTACCTTTTTGTAACCTATACAAGTAAAAAGGAAACTTTAGCCCTTGTAGCAGTTATATAAAAATCCATTTAGAAATTGCTTTAAAGTAGCCGTAAGATGTACAGATACCTATAAGGGCATTGGCCTTAACAAAGCTTTTTTAAATTTTAAAGAAGAATGAGGCAAAAGCGACTATAAGTCTTCTTTATTATATTGCAAAAACTACTACATTGTGCTTCTACATGACCAGTGGTTTTATATATAAACTATATAAATCCGATTTATAAACCATATTATGATTGAGGTGAAGAACTTTGATCTAATATGGGATGGCGCACCAACTCGGTACATTCCACAACTGCACTATAGGAGTACAGCCATGGAGTATCCCAGGTGGGAAAAATGTAAATGTTTGGTGGACCGATAACTTCCAATGCTGAAAGAAAACGGCGTCTGTCTTACAACCTCGAACTTACATCCTTAGGGATGGCAGACGGTGACTCGCCACCTCACTAGCTGGGCCCCCCGAAAAGCTGCCAGTACAGGCAGAAGGCGGCAACAGCGGTGTGAGCAGCTAAAGGTGTCGAGAGGTGCGGCCCCGGTATCACCGTGGTGGGTCTGGAAGAGACCCGGATTTGGCTCTGATGGCCCCCCTCTGGCCGGCCAATTAATACAAGGAAGAGTCGAGTCCTGCGGGCGCCCTTGACTTCCACTCCAGCTACCCAATATGGGAAAACTGGAGACGAGGACCTGACCGACTCTCTTGATCGCAGTGTCGCCACTCACCATCAGCACGCCACAAACTGGCCTGCGGTTAGTGCGCTTTTCTTTAGACCTTTTTCGTTTTATTATCATAGGTCGTTAGAAAGCGATTTTTAAGCAAAAGTTTTGCTTTATACTCAATCGTGAATAAGTTATTGTTGGTGTCGCAATATTAACTGCCATGTACCTAGAATGTGTTATAGCCGAATAATTTGCGAAAAACCAAGAAAATATTGAGTTTCGGACCCAACGTTGACGCTTTAGCCTTAAAAATATTATAGATATTCGTTTAGTAGTAGCTAACAGTATTCAATATCTTGGTGTTTGGTTAGACCCTTGACTCTGATGGGGCATACATATTAATAAATTTAATGAACGATGGTAGAAAATTGTAAATATTATGAAAGTAGTGCGTGGCTAGCTCTAATTGGGGAATGCATTACAGTTGAGACGTTTAGAATATTCTTGATTAGAAGTTGACTAGATTATGGCTGTGTATTCCGTGTTCTTCATTCGTCCTGAAGTTTTGTCCCACATTCCAAAAAATTCTTTGTTTGTCCCATAGCACTCTTGAAGTACTGTTTCGTCGCATATCAAATGTATGTTGAAAGTACAGTCTACAAAAAAATTATGTAACTAGTTGAAATGTTTAAGCAATCATTCAATAATAAAGTAACATAACATAACATACCATCACGCCTGTATTCCCCGAAGGGTTAGGCAGAGGTGTACTTAATGTACACCCACAGTTCGCCGGTATATTTGGGTCCCATGTAATAGGGGGCGAGCCTATTGCCATTCACCGGGCACAAATCCAGACTCCGAGCTGCTACTGAGAATTTCGTAGAAAAACTCAATAACACTTTGCTCGACCTGGGGATCGAACCCAAGACCTCTAGCGTAGCAGTCGCGATTGGGACCACTACACCAACGAGGCAGTCAGTAATAAAATAAATCTAAACATACTGGTTTCTAACACTTACGCGAATATCAGACATTGAAATAAAACTACTTTTTACGGATTTTATCGCGTTATATTGATTATTTTAAATTCCCGACGTTTCGGATCCTTTACAGCATCCATGGTCACGGGTGGACTGAGGTGTTGGTCGTCCTAATGTCAAAATTATCAACAGCTACCCTACATTTTGTTGATTATTATTTATGCCGGTCACGCAGAATGAGCTCACCGTATCCTTAGGTCTCGCAGTCTTGTGCTTGGATTTAATGGAATCTATGATGGGGTTCCAAGCAGATGGTAAGACCCAGCCATCTTCTCTATTGAAATTTGGATGTTTTTTAATTTGAATAGCCTCGCGAATCATCCTAGGTAGGAATCGGTTTTCTTTTGCAAGGACTTGTGGTTTAACTCCTTAAACTCTAAAATTCAATTTACTATGGAGTCAGAGGCTAATAACTCTTTACCTTTCTTAGATGTTTTAATAATTCGTAATCTAAATAACACCTTGAGTCACACTGTGTATCGAAAGAAAACCCATACAGACAAATACTTAAATGGTGGATCACACCACCACCCAACACAGTTATCTACCGTCGGTAAATCATTGTTTCAGAGAGCGCGTGGGATCTGTGATGAGCAACACCTGGATGCAGAGCTTCAACATGTCAAGCAAGTACTGCACGACAACAAGCTCCAAATACCGAAACCTCATCACAGAAACCGCGTGAAACGTACCACAGTTGAGCGACTACCTGTTGTGTTACCATATGTAAGAGGAGTCACAGACAAGATTGGCTATATCTTGAAGCGGGCTTCAATCAAAACTTACTTCAAGCCGCTGAAGAAGATTAGTCAGTTCCTACCACCTGTCAAGTGCCACATACCTCTACAAGATGCAGGAGTATACAAGCTTGATTGTGATTGCGGTCTCTCATACATAGGCCAAACTAAAAGAAGCATAGGGACCCGCGTAAAAGAACACATCGCCGATGTCAAACACCGCCGTTCCGGGAAGTCAGCAGTTTGTGAACATACACTTGACAAGACCCGGCACTACATCAGATTTGATAAACCACAAGTCCTTGCAAAAGAAAACCGATTCCTACCTAGGATGATTCGCGAGGCTATTGAAATTAAAAAACATCCAAATTTCAATAGAGAAGATGGCTGGGTCTTACCATCTGCTTGGAACCCCATCATAGATTCCATTAAATCCAAGCACAAGACTGCGAGACCTAAGGATACGGTGAGCTCATTCTGCGTGACCGGCATAAATAATAATCAACAAAATGTAGGGTAGCTGTTGATAATTTTGACATTAGGACGACCAACACCTCAGTCCACCCGTGACCATGGATGCTGTAAAGGATCCGAAACGTCGGGAATTTAAAATAATCAATATAACGCGATAAAATCCGTAAAAAGTAGTTTTATTTCAATAAATCTAAACATTTCGATATGAATCATCTTTATTATCCAGTATCACATTCAAAATCACAGAAATGGTATATTAACCATAACCATCTCATCATTACTACGACTTAAATATACAGAACAGAATATTTATATAATAAAATAAAAATACATAAACATTATCTTAAACAAATAGAAGAAATACTTATTATAAAATATGTTATACGATACTATAATGATACATAATTTAATGATACAAATTTATTTAATATAATATAATTATAGTTTATAATTAATTTGACAAAGAGCGCCTTCATCCTCTCTCCTATTAAAAATATCTTTGCTGTGCCCGACAGGGTCCATAATTGATCCAATGTTTAACATACCTACCAACTAATGTACACATTATGGAATGCAATAAAGTATTGAGTATTGAGTATTGAGTATTGAACAGCCAGATCTATAATACACAATAATTTTAAATAATTAGAGTGTCAAAACAAAGGTAAGGTAAGGTGTGTAAAACACAATAATTGCTGTTATTTTAAATAAACACTATGCACAATCAATTTAAAATTAAATCAACAATTTGTAGTAACGAAAAGTCTTTAAAAAAAAAGTGGAATACTTGAATTTGAACTTCAGACGGTTTTCGAAAGGTTTCTAGATTTGCTGAGATTTATAACGTGCATTGTAGAGACTACCGTATTACAATATTGGTTTTTATGTCTTTTATTCTTCTATAACCGGCATTAAAGATAAATCGGATAGATTTTCTTGCAAAATATACTTAATTTCACTTCAATGTGATTTGTTGATACACTAGGTGTGCAAACGTTATGAATTAAAACCTTTTGAACACTATTATTCATTGTTACCATACCACCACGGCACTTTCTGTGCACAGATCTCCAAATAATTGTCCAAATTTTGCTCTTTCGTTTTCGTGTGAGTTCATAACCACCATAAAGTAGAACAGGTTCACCTCTTCTGGTTAAAAATGAGATCGGCTCCAGAGAGGAAAATGGTAAACTAAGATTTGGTTCCATTGTAAAAATATTTAATAATAGGTATTTAATAACCCTTTATTGCTGATGTCATGTCTGTCTGTCTGGCCGTCCGTATGTCACAGCTACTTTTCTCAGAAACTATAAGAACTATGCTGTTGAAACTTGGCAAGTATATGTATTGTGTGAACCGCATTAAGATTTTCACACAAAAATAGAAAAAAAAGTACCGGCCAAGTGCGAGTCGGACTCGCGCACGGAGGGTTCCGTACCATTACGATTTATGACGTACTAGCTTTCCGCCCGCAGCGTCGCCCGCGTGGACAACACGATTTTGACTGTTTAGTTTATTTCAATTCTAGCGGGAAATTGCAAATTGTCCTTACATATATTTCCGTCCGCTTCTTTGCTCGGGTAGACCACAAAAGGAGATGTCCACTTTTTGTATGGACGTTGGTTTTTTATTCAGAGATAAATTTAACCAGCATCAAACTGCACTCATATGAAAGCTACAAAAATACGGAACTTGGAACCACTGAAATAATATTTTTAGACCCCTTCATTTAAGAGAAAAATAATAAACAAATTAATGTTAGTTCATAATATTTAGTTTGGACATTGGCAACCCAAAAAAATCCCTACCATAGAATCATCTGTCAGAAATGACATTGTCAAATTGTTCACACTGCACTCTGGGCGCGTTCCACTTGGCGATCACAACGATCACGCTCACGACCGCAATTTTTCCCGTTCCTTGTTTGTGAGCGTCACTGTCGTAAACCCAAGTGGAACGGAGTTTAGGATTTTCTCAACGATCACTTCGACCCACCTTTTTAGATGGGTCGTCGTGGGCGTAAGTCATGACGTCATGAGTGACGTTTTCGCCGCGACCACAGTGACCGCGGTCGCCATGTGGAACGACTACAGGAGCATTTTGATCATTGTGATCGCCAAGTGGAACGCGGCCATTGTCATACTCATGGCATATTGCATACCTAAATCAAATAGCGACTGACAATGACAGTGACATGTCAAGTTTACTTTTATTGCGGTGCGTTCGCTTTACTACCCTTGATGTTTGGAAAGGTTTGTTCGTTTTATGTTTAAATACACAGTTTCATATAAACTTACATTTCAATATAAAGAAGACACAGCTAAGGTTGTGGTGGGGTTCATGCGGGCTCAACTAAAAATGGATTTTAATGCCACTTCCATTAGAAGGTGCCACAGAATGGGACGTCAAGCCGCTGCCGGTAAACCTAGGCCAATCCTCCTCAAGTTCCAGGACATGGATGTCCGGGACAACGTTTGGTATGCCAAAACTAAATTAAAAGGTTCTGGCATTACACTATCCGAGTTCCTGACTAGATCACGTCATCAAGCATTTATGGCGGCACGTGAGAGATTCGGCATCGGAAACTGTTGGACGAAACAGGGCTTTATTCATGTCCTGGCACCTGATGGTGTCCGACATCGTATTGTCAACCTCGCCGAGCTGAACAAAATTGCTGCGCCTAGGTCGGATGTCGATAAAGTGGCTCCTGCGGGTACTGTACCGAAGAGACAACGTGCAGCAACTAAGAAATAATCTTATCTCTGCGAGACTACGGTGCAACGTTCGGGTAACAATTCCACTCTTTCATAGATTTCTTAACATCTTTTTAACTCCTTTATTCTTATGCATTTTACTTCTACCCGTATCCATTAAATATAGCGTATCATCTCTAGCCTCGTTTCTTCTATTATAATATAATTTGTTTTTCATTTTTCGGTGGTGAACGTAATTTACTTGTTTGTGACAAATGACACTGACAGATCATTCTATGGCCGCGTTCCGCTTGACGATCACAACGATCAAAACGCTCCTTTAGCCGTTCGTCATGGCGACTGCGGCTGCGGTCGTTGTGGTCGCGAGCGTGATCGTTGTGAGCGCCAAGTGGAGCGCGTGCTATGATGTGTCAATGTAAATTGATACCTAATACGTTATATTTTATGTATTGTATTTATTTGTATTGTGTGTTGCCCGAGCGTTGCAAGGTATGTTTTGTTATTCTTTTAAAAACTTAATAATATCTTTGTTGTTACTCTTTTTACTGTGATTGTGTTGTTGTTGTTGATGTTTCTTTTATTTTTTAGACTTAAACTGTAACACACAACCGGCAGGTGGACATAGGTCATAACTTTTATAACTTTAACTTATTTTTTATTTTTATTTTATTTTTATATATTATAATTTATTTGTATAAGTATTTATATATATTATTTATGTAAATATAGCATAATGTCTGTTAGTGACAGTGATAGCTTTTTGTCAGCGTATAGTGATGATGACAGCTACAGTAGCATCCCGTCCCTTTCTGATACACTTGAGTCTCATTTTTCCGATGTTCCCCTGAATCTTAATGTAGTCCATATAAATGCGCAAAGCATTCCGGCTCATTACCATGACATGCTGGCTACGTTTGACTGTAAGAATATCCATCCTTATTTCTGAATCTTGGTTGAAACCATGCCTTCCTTCTACTTCTTACTCGCTACCTGGATACCAGCTGATAAGGAATGATCGCGTGGGTGGTGGTGGTGGTGGTGTTGCCATATACCTTCGAGCTAATATACCTTTCTCAGTTATCGATATGTCATCACAGCCACCCCCGCCAAATGCTGGCGAGCATCTCTTTTTAGAAGTAACTCTTCGTCATTCGAAGGTACTGCTTGGTGTTTACTATTGTCCCTCTATGCGTATCGACTTTTTCTCCTCTTTTGAAAACCTCCTTGAAAACCTAGCACCCTCCTACAGTCACACGATTATAATGGGAGACTTCAATACTTGTCTTCTTAAAAATGATTCTCGTTGTTCACTATTTCAATCTATTTCCCAGTCTTGTAATCTGTCTTTGCTCCCATTAAGTGCCACTCACCATTTTCCAAACTCTATTGCTTCGCTCCTAGATCTTATCCTTGTTTCTTCAGCACAACATGTGGCTAAGCATGGCCAATGCTCAGCTGATGCCTTCTCTTATCATGACCTTATCTTTCTTTCATACAAAATTCGACCTCCTAAAGCTAAACCTAAGATCCTCATGCAGCGCAATTTTGGTGGAATGGATCTGGACAAACTGCGGGAAGATGCCGGCAACATTGACTGGTCTAATCTCTTATCTGCTGACTCGATTGATGCAAAAGTCGATCTGTTTACAACAACCTTAATTCAGCTGTATGATATTCATGCTCCCGTACGGCCTGTTAAGATAAAACATCTTCCGGCACCTTGGCTAACACATGACATAAAATCCCTAATGCAAAAAAAAGTTGCCGCAAAATGTCGGTATAAATGCAGGTCAAACTCCTCAAATAAGGATAAGTACGTCGCCATCCGCAATCACTGCAATAAGGTGTGTAGGGATGCTCAACGCCGCCACATTCATAATTCCGTGCAAAACGGGGATCCAGCTAAGGTTTGGAAATTTCTTAAATCTATGGGAGTTGGAAAATCGCATCAGAACTCTATTCCTAAGGACATTAACATTGATTTACTGAATCAACATTTCTCTTCTTCGTCCCAATGCAATGGGGCCACAAAAGCTAATACAATCAATAATCTTTCATCTCTTCCAACTCCAGATTATTCACCATTCTTCTTTAATCATTTCTCTGCTTGTGATGTAAAGAGTAGCATATTATCAATCTCATCCAATGCTGTTGGGAGTGATACGCTTAGCCGTAAGATGGTACTCCCTATCCTTGACGAGATTCTTCCAGTAATTTGCCATATTCTAAACTATTCCGTATCCTGTGGCGTCTTTCCAACTATGTGGAAAGATGCCCAAATCATTCCTCTACCCAAAAAGTCAAATCCTAAGTCATTTTCAGAATATCGTCCTATATCCATACTTCCTTTCCTGTCTAAAGTCCTAGAACGCCTAGTCCATAACCAACTTAGCATTTTCCTCTGCAAAAACAACCTCCTGAATCCTCTCCAATCCGGGTTTCGTCCTGGACACAGTACTGTCACAGCGCTTATCAACATTACGGATGACATCAGAATGGGTATGGAAAATGGGAATCTGACGGTGCTGTCCCTGCTTGATTTCAGCAACGCATTTAACACCGTCGATTTCGATATTTTAATTGGCATACTTAGCTCCCTAAACATATCTCCAACAGCAAATGATTGGTTTCGTAGTTACCTGTGTGGCCGCCGCCAACGTATTTGCATTGAGGGGTCTGTTTCCTCCTGGTGTGATACTTTGGCCGGCGTACCGCAGGGGGGCGTACTTTCTCCTCTTCTTTTTGCAATTTTTATTAATTCCATCTCCATTCAACTTCTTTCATCCTACCACCTTTATGCAGATGACTTGCAAATATATTCTCAGGCACCTATAGATGAACTGTCGGAGGCGGTTAAAATGGTGAATTCTGACTTAAATAGGATATCTGAATGGAGTGCAGCTTATGGGTTAAAGGTTAATCCCATAAAGACGCAAGTCATTGTTGTCGGCAGCCCCGGGATGACATCTAGGATAGATTTTACAAAAGTTCCTCAGATTGTCTTTGATGGTACGTCAATTCCTTATAGTGATTCCGTCAAGAATCTGGGGATTTTTATTGACAAAAATCTCACATGGGGGCCACAGTTAAAGGAGTTAAGTCGTAAACTGTTTGCTGCAGGTGGGTCCTTGAGAAGATTACGAAATTTCCTTCCAACTACCACCAAAACTGAGCTTGCTAATTCTCTTCTTTTTCCTATCCTCGACTATGCCGATGCCAGCTACCCTGACCTTACTGAAGCACAATTAGACAAGCTTGAGCGACTTCAAAACTTTTGCATAAGATTTATATTTGGTTTACGCAAATATGATCACATCTCCGAATATCGTACTAAACTCAAGTGGCTTCCAATTCGCCTTCGTCGGAATGCTCATATTCTATCATTACTATATAGTATTTTATTTAATCCCGCTACACCCTCTTACCTCAAAGAACGTTTTAAGTTCCTTCATGACACACATACAAGATACTTGAGATCATCGGAAAATTTGAAGCTTGAAATGTCAATGCATTCCACAAAATTCTATGATAAATCTTTTACTATACAGGCTGTTCGGCTGTGGAATGCATTGCCTGTGTCCATTCGACGTGCCCAGACACTAGCAACATTCAAGAAATTAGTACACGGCCATTTCTTGACACTTTAACCCGTCAAATTCTATCGCGCGTCAGTGAATGAATGTCCTGCTTCTTCCTTCTATCAATCTACCAAGTCTGTTTCTTTCATAACATTATTGTTTTTCTATCTAAACGGATATTGCTGCTCACGCTGTATTTCTGGCTACATAAGCTGCTATAATATTATTTCAATTTGACCTGTATAATAATTTCATACAATTTATTTATTTATTTATAATATTGCATATTTATTATATGAATATATATATGTATATATATATATAATATATATATTTATATTATCTATATAGTATATAAGTATGGATATATAAATTCGTATTTATTTGGTTATTTAAGTAAGTTTTTTAGTACACCACGGACTACCCCCCCTAATATTTTTTTCACTTTTTCTCTGTCCATCCAAAGGTTGTCTGGAAGATATCGCTTGTAGCGATAAGACCGCCATTGTACCCTTATTTTAATTATGTCTTTGTAAATGTTTCTTATTATGGTGTACAATAAAGATTATTCTATTCTATTCTAAATACACACTTATTTGAAAACGATTTTTCTCAAAATTGGAGGTCTATAAAAATGTATATTATGATTAGAACAGTTAGTTTTTGGGATATCTATCCACATATATTTAAATTATCCTGGTTAGAATTTATGATTATTAAAAAACCATTTTTGGACATGTCCTTTGCCCAACTTTATTATTTACCGAAATATAAACGAAGTTTATATCCTTTCCCAAGGGCTAATCTATTTTTGTACCAAATTTTGTCAAAATCCAAACGGACTTTCATATGGGGATGAAAGTCCGTTTGGATTTTGACAAAATCCATTCCCGTCATCCCCACACAGTTTGAAAATTTAAAAACCCCATAGATATCAAATATTTATTTATTTATTTCTTATCAAGTGCCTAAACACAAAAGTTCAGCGTGTATCTTCAACAATGACAAACTCCCATACAATTTTTCATCCCTTATTACTACCCCTTTTTTACATAAAACGTAGCTCATATCCTTTCCCAAAGTCTAATCTATTTTTGTACCATCATTTCATCTAAATCGGTTCCGAGGTTGGGCTTCAAAGCGTGACTTTGTTTGACTTCCATATGAACTTTCATCCCTATTTCATCCCCACACAGGTCAAAATTTTCAAAACGCTGGAACAAATTTTTACTTCTTATCAAGTTCCTAAATTTAAAGTTTCATCGTTTTATCTTCAACAATGACAAACTCCCATACAAATTTTCATCCCTTATTTCAACCCCTTTTTACAACAAAAGCTTTTGCTTGCTTTTGTCTAAGATGCAATATTATGGATTCGATCGAGCGACGCGTGAATGGTTCCATAGCTACCTCAGTCACAGAGAGCAGTTCGTAGAATTGCAATTGAGCAATGGCAGTAGACTCGTTTCTGATCTGGCCTCTGTAAACCGAGGTGTCCCACAGGGATCCATTCTTGGTCCGATTTTGTTCATTCTGTACTGTGCTGACTTGGTAAGTTGCGTACATAATTGCAATTATCATATTTATGCAGACGATGTCCAACTTTACATCTCATTTAGACCTGAAATGTATGAAACCGCTCTAAATGATCTGAATGATGACTTGAATAGGATATCGGAATGGTCTACAAAAAATTGTCTAGTACTTAACCCGATGAAGACAAAGTTTATACTTCTGGGTTCTAAGCTTCAGATAAGCAGAGTATCACATACTCCCAATTTAACTCTCATGGGACAGCCAATTGAAAGAGTAAATGAAGTGCGCAATCTTGGATTATGCATTGATAGTGGACTCAGATTTGAATCACACATATTAGACTCAGTTAGAAACTGTTTCTATCGTCTAAAAATGTTATACAGAATGAGACCTTATTTGTCAGAAGAACTCCGTATACAACTCATTGAATCATTGGTGCTATCCAAACTCAACTATGCAGACACTGTATACGGACCGCGTCTGTTAGCAAGGACCGATCGTCTCATTCAGAGGGTCCAGAACGCTTGTGCACGTTTTTGCTTCTCAGTCCCCCCTCGGAGCCATGTTACACCTATTTTAAATAAACACGCTATGCTCAAAATGAAATTGCGCCGTAAATTACACTTGGCCTGCCTTCTTTTTGGTGTGATAAAACACAAGGAATCATCTTATCTGTACGTAAAACTCAGATGGGTTACACGACTGCGGGAATGTGAGGCTAGGCGGTGCGCACAGCAACTCTCTATTCCGACCCACAAGTCTGAAGCATTTAGAGGCAGTTTTCGGTATGCAGCATCTAAGATTTGGAATAACCTACCACCCCCACTGCGACAAATAAATACTTTAACCACATTTAAAAAAAAATTACGGCAGTACCTCATTAATGCACAGTGTGGATTGGGTAACGTGAATATTAATTTGTCAATAATCATATAAGTAATTGCAATCCTTAAGAGGAGTGTCCCTCGCGAACGCAACAATGTTGCACAGTTGTCGCTGTCTCTATCCCTCGCGATGCGAACGCGTGCCCGAGAGGAGAAACAACAACATTTTCACGCGTATTTCGTATGTTCCGAATTTTGGAGATTACTCCTATAATATTGCTAATATGTAAAAAAAAAATCTTGTAAAAAAATATTCACTATATTATCTGGGTTTCCTTCGAATCAGAATGTTTCTGTATTGATACATTGTCGAGAAATACTAGCATAAAGTTGGGCCGTTTTTCAACGAAAATTGCCAATCTTTGAGCTCGTGTAACTTTTTAACCGTATATTGAAATGAAATTTTATATTACAGAAACACGTATATTAATGATAAGATTGTTACTGCAAAATTTCAATGACTTTCATTGTTTAAAATTCAAGCAAGGGCCAAACTGCGTTTGTATGGGGCGCGAAGCGGATACTATCCTCTTAAGTAAATTATATGTATGATCATATATGTATGATCAAATTGGTTGTATCAAACCCCGAAGCGCTTGTTCTTTTATATAATTAAATGAGTATTATTAGTATTATTCTGTTCTATTCTATTGATAAGTATTTTAATACGTTATAAAATTAAGTAATACAACGACCATAATTTGAAGTTAATAACACACAAAAACACACTACACACACACATACACACTATACACACATGACGAGTACCGCATCCACTATTTGACATCCGTGGAGCATTTGCACAGGTCTCAGATGAAAACCAGCGTCAAGTAGGTAGGTTATCCTCTTGACATTAAGCTGATCTGGGCACCTTTTTGGCCCAGCCGTGAGACATTCAAACATTGCCTTTTCGTGCGACTATTATAAATCTGTAATCTGTATATCTGTAACTGATATATTAATTAAAAACGTATGTAATGTACAAACTGTATGTACTGTCTCCTGTGCTGTTGGCTAAATAAACCTTTCTTTCTTTCTTTCTTTCTTTCAAAAGTTACTTATATCCTTTCCCAAGGTCTAGTCTATTTTTGTTCCAAATTTCATCAAAATCGGTTCCGGGGTTAAACTTGAAAGCGTGACTTTGTTTGGACTTCTAAACGAACTTTCATCCCCTATTTCATTCAAAAACGCTAGAACAAGTATTTATGTATTTCTTATTTATTTTATTTATTTAATTCTTTATGCACAAAGAGTCCAGAGGCGGACTTAATGCCTTAGGCATTTTCTGTCAGTCGACCTTAGGGTGATGCAGAGACGGAAATTAGTAGGTGCACTTACGGTGAAATAAAGAGATGAAAACAATATACTAAGGTATAAAAGAAGTGAAAAAAAAAAAGATAATAATTAAAAGAATCTTATGATTGATGATGACTGCCTCGTTGGTCTAGTGGTCCCAATCGCGACTGCTACGCTAGAGGTCTTGGGTTCGATCCCCAGGTCGAGCAAAGTGTTATTGAGTTTTTCTATGAAATTCTCAGTAGCAGCTCGGAGTCTGGATTTGTGCCCGGTGAATGGCAATAGGCTCGCCCCCTATTACATGGGACCTAAACATACCGGCGAACTGTGGGTGTACATTAAGTACACCTCTGCCTAACCCTTCGGGGAATACAGGCGTGATGGTATGATGGTATGTAATCTTATGATTCTATACATAAAATATATGTGTATATATATAAATATAATTATGATATATTAAATATTTTCCTACTTTATATATTATATAAATATATATTATAATATATACATAAAATATAATAAATATAAGCACTTACAAAGATAAGGTTAATATTAAGAATCTGCCAAAGAACTGAGGAGGTATTTCTTAACTTTAGATTTAAAGCAGTAGCGACTGGTAGCCATCCTGATTTCCCGAGGCAGCGCATTCCACAGAAGAACAACTTGGACAAAAAAGGAAGAGTGCATGAAATCAAAGCGGTGAGAGGGACATTGTAGAAGACGATTGTATGAGGAACGTAGATCTTTCTCATGGTTAGAGCATATATATTGAAAATAAGAAGAGAGATAAGTAGGAGGAGAAGGAGAATCAAGCAAGGAGAACAAAGTGGTCAATGCTCTTTGAGACCTGCGTTGACGAATGGGCAACCATTTTAGTAGCTTTCTATATGCTGAAACATGATCATACTTGCGAAGATTGAAAGCGAATCGAATGCAGTTATTTAGAAGGCGGTCAAGTTTGTTGAGTAGATCTGCATTCAGGTCATAGTAACACACATCACCATAGTCGATCATAGGAAATATTAAGGTCTGTACAAGCATTGCTTTCGTGTTGACCGGAAGCAAATTCTTTAGTCGATAGAGAGATCGCAATGTTCCAGTCACTTTTTGGCTCACATTGGTGACTTGACATCGCCAGTCTAAGGTAGCATCTATATGCAAGCCCAGGTCTTTAACTTCACTGCTATAGGGAATGCTTGTTCCATTAAAAATGATAGGAGGCAAAGTAATACCGTCCAACTTACTCACATTGCGATTACTCCCAACAACAATTGCTTGGCACTTAGTAGGATTCACTGCAACACCGAATCCATCAGACCAATTCTTGATAGCTGCCAAGTCTTGGTTCAATTTGTCTATTACATTTGAGATACCTTCAACTCTAGCTTGGCTGTATAATTGTAAGTCATCAGCATACAGATGATACGCACAACGAAGTTCAGGGGTTAAGAGGTTTATAAAAATTGAGAACAACAGAGGAGAAAGAATACTGCCTTGTGGGACGCCAGTTTCCAAGTCATACCAGCTTGATGAGGCTTCACCAGCTTGAACTAACTGCTGACGTCCCCGAAGATATGAAGAGAACCATTCCAGCGCCTCATCCGAGATCATAAGGTAAGAAAGAATTGACAGAAGGATATCGTGACTGACAGTATTAAAAGCATTCGAGAAATCTACCAACACTAGAACAGTGACTTTGGTGTCCTCCATGCCAGCCCTAATATCGCCAGTCACTTTAAGGAGAGCGGAAATGGTACTGTGCCCAGGTCTAAACCCAGATTGTAATGGGCTAATGAGGGCGTTATTATGAACAAAGTGGGATAATTGTTTGTGAGCACAAGCTTCAAGCACTTTAGATAGGAAAGGAAGGATTGAAATTGGACGAAAGTGGCTGGGAAGAGAAGGGTTGGATATTTTAGGTAAAGCACAAACGTATGCTTTACGCCACAGGGAAGAAAATACTCCTGAGGCAAGGGAGTAGTTAATGATGTGCGAAATTGGCGATAGGAGTTGATCCAGGATTATTATAATCATGCGGCGGGTAATACAGTCACACCCCACTGCATTGGATTTTATGGAGACAATTACCTTTTTGATCTCACCGGGGTCAACTGGAGAGAAGTGAAAAGGGTCAATGTTAGGATGCGTTAGATCAGATATTATGCCTGAGAGTTTGTGCTTGAATTAAACGATCCATAGTAGGTACAGTGGAGAAATTGCGGTTGAGATCGTTTAATCCAATGGAGCTAGGCAGATCTAAAGGTCGCGACTTGCCAATGCCCAGAGTTCCAAGGAATTTCCGAACATTAGCAGAAGAAGAAGAAGCGATCTTATCAAGTGCCTTAATATAAAGTTACATGGTTTTATCTTGAAAAATGACGAACTCCCATACAAACTTTCACCCCCTATTTCAAAACTATTTTTTGCTATAAAAAGTAGCCTATGTCCTTTCTCAAGCTTTAGTCTATCCCAGTACCAAATTTCATCAAAATCGGTTGGGTGGTTTAGGCGTGAAAGCGTAACAGACAGACAGAGTTACTTTCGCATTTTTAATATTATAGTAGGGATAGGGATTAAAAAAACTACTTACTAGATCTCGTTAAAACCAATTTTCGGTGGAAGTTTATATGGTAATGTAAATCATATATTTTTTTTAGTTTTATCATTCTCTTATTTTAGAAGTTACAGGGGGACACACCCATTTGACCACTTTGGAAGTGTCTCTCGCGCAAACTATTCAGTTTAGAAAAAAGTGATATTAGAAACTTCAATATCATTTTTTAAGAACTATCCATAGATACCCCACATGTATGGGTTCGATGAAAAAATTTTTTTTGAGTTTTAGTTCTAAGTATGGGGAACCCCAAAATTTATAGTTTTTTTTCTATTGTTGTGTGAACCCTTAATGCGGTTCACAGAATACATCTATTTACCAAGTTTCAACAGCATAGTTCTTATAGTTTCGAAAAAAAGTGGCTGTGACTTACGGACGGACAGACAGACAGACGGACAGACATGACGAATCTATAAGGGTACCGTTTTTTGCCATTTGGCTATAGAACCCAAAAAAACAGAAATTTTTGGGGGTTCCCCATACTTAGAACTGAAAAAACTGATTTTTTTTTTACAGCAAACCCATACGTGTGGGATATCTATGAATAGGTCTTCAAAAATGATGTTGAGGTTTCTAATATAATTTTTTTCTAAAGTGAATAGTTTGCGTGAGAGAATCTTCCAAAGTGGTAAAATGTGTCCCCCCCCCCCCTGTAACTTCTAAAATAAGAGAATAATAAAAATGTACATTACTATGTAAACTTCTAACGAAAATTGGTTTGAACGAGATCTAGTCAGTGGATGTTTTTTAATACGTCATAAATCGTAATGGTACGGAACCCTCCGTGCGCGAGTCCGACTCGCACTTGGCCGGTTTTTTTTTTATAGTTCCAAAAGACGTTGAAATGCGAAAAAAGGATAAAAGCTATTTATTTATTTATTTTTATTATGGCACTAAATAAATAGCTTTTATCTTTTTTTTTCGCATTTTAACATCTTTTGGAACTATAAAAAACAACTTTTCCGGCGAATTGGTAGTTGTAGGTATTTTTACATTTAGGCACAACACATGATTTCGTAGTATTTGGATTGGACATTTTTAAAAGTATTTACGTATAATTTCGACGGCACGGGCGCGCGACTGCGAGTGGACTGAGTGACCCAGACTAAGCGTGTTGTGCGATGACGTCACACCGTAACCGGCGGCCCGCGTCGTTCGGTTACAACTTGTTGTTTTAACGGTACCATAATCTTCTGTAATATCGACTCGGCTCAAAATATTTCAAATTTTTATAAAATTCAATTAAATTATTAATTTATGTCTATACTATTTTAGTATAGTCATGTAATCTAATCGAACTAAAATGTATAATATTTCGTAATTTTTAGATGGCAATACAACATATTTCTTGGTGTTGTAAAAAATGAAGAATGATAACTAATTTTGACTATTAGCACTCCATATGCTCTGTCAAAAATAAAAAATACTAGTGAAAGAATGGAGAATGTTACTAGGTATGCCAAATCGCTTGAAATGTCTCAGTAAAGCCTGTATGTATACAAATACACTAGTGTTTGTTGTAGTCAAAAATACCTAGTAGTTTTGATTTTATAGGCATTCAAAGTTTCGAAAAATATCGAGTTTCGCTAACAGTCACGTGACCGCTTGTGACGTCATACAACAACGCGCCGCGCGGGCCGCGGCCCGTTAAGTATCAACATAGTGTAATGAAATCTAATTAAACTATGGTATCAAGTCGCCAGCGGTTATAGTAGTAGGTGTAATAGCTTGCGCAGTATTTTGTTGTGTTTTCGTCCGTGTATTAAGTTAATAGTCTAATAATAGTAAATATTATTCGATTAATAAAATGGATTAAGGATTCGAAAAAGGGCAATCGGATAATCTACCTAAAATAGATGGATTAATGGTTGCGCATTATTTATCATCAAATAGTCATTTCGTGGCCACCGAAATGCGAGGAATAAAAACGAAAGTTAAAATGGTCTTCACAACAATAAATACTCTTATCTCTAAATGGATCTAACCTCTTTATAATAAATACTAGGAAATCATGTGTTGTGCCTAAATGTAAAAATACAACTACCAATTCGCCGGAAAAGTTGTTTTTAGGGTTCCGTAGCCAAATGGCAAAAGCGGAACCCTTATTGATTCGTCATGTCTGTCTGTCTGTCCGTCCGTCCGTATGTTACAGCTACTTTTCTCAGAAACTATAAGAACTATGCTGTTGAAACTTGGTAAGTATATGTATTCTGTGAACCGCATTAAGATTTTCACACAAAAATAGAAAAAAAAACACCGGCCAAATGCGAGTCGGACTCGCGCACGGAGGGTTCCGTACCATTACGATTTATGACGTATTAAAAAACATCCACTGACTAGATCTCGTTCAAACCAATTTCCGTTAGAAGTTTACATGGTAATGTACATCATATATTTGTTTTAGTTTTATTATTCTCTTATTTTAGAAGTTACAGGGGGGGGCATAATTTTGTATGTTTTAATATAATTATGTAGTTTGCCATCCGGTATAAGATTCTTGATCCAGTACCTATAGCTCCCATATAATTATTATACTCTTTGACCTGTGGGGACTGCGGGCCTACCTCAGTAACACTTGACAATGACACCAGTGTCTCCAACTACGATGTCGTTACGATAGACCTACCGTTGTTCTTACAAATCTACCGTAGCTATGTTTTAACGGTACCATAATCTTCTGTAATATCGACTCGGCTCAAAATATTTCCAATTTTTATAAAATTCAATTAAATTATTAATTTATGTCTATACTATTTAGTATAGACATAAATTGCAACTTTATTTGACAATAGAAACACTGCCATGTTCAAGGGGACTAATGGGGAGTTCCCCAGCCCAGATAATTTAAAACAAAATTACCAAGCCACGGTGTTGCCAAGTTTGATCGAGATAACTGCGCGCGACTGAAGTTAACCGTTCCGGACAGAAAGACATAATTATTCTAATAAAATTACCACGCACGTACGCACGCATGCACGCACACGCGCACGTTAAAAATTAATTTATCAATGTATAAAAACAATGAATGAATATTTGATATGACGTGCATCTCATGTTTTACGATTAAATATTATTGAAAATTAATAGTCTCAATTATATAAAACGCCATTCGCCTGACCAATTTTAAATAGTAATAGGTAGCATTTTTTGTACTGTATGTTTATTTCTATTATAGTAGTTACTTACACTATTTACATATTTTACAAAAAAAAAAAAAAGATACACAAAAACAGCGGGCGCGACTAGGCGTCAAAGTACTCCTCGGCATCGCTGTCGTCCGGCATTGTGCCCAGAAGACTGGCAGCATTGCCACGTTGAATGGCAATGCTTATGCGCTCCCCTAGGAATAAGCCAGCCCTCTGATCACGCGAGGCGTCAACCAGTCTTCTAGATATTTCCTTGTAGAGAAGACGGGCACTCGGACCCCATGACCCAAGCGTTTCAACCCCAAACGGCTCAAACATATAGCTACCTGACAGGTTGCTATACTTGCGCCGTTTGAGAGTCTCCGCGGCAGCAGCAGCAGCGCCAGCGCAGCCAGCTGAGCTTGGAAGGTGGGATGGAGCAAGGGTGTCAACACAAGTTGCATCCCACACCAAAGGCCTACCCATTTTCCAAGGCAAAAGCGACATACCATCTGGTCTCTTCCCATCGTCACGTGACAAGCCATTAGGTTCTAAAACAGCTGGTACGCCGGCGGTGGCAAGAGCACGACGGAGGATATCGTTAATGCTGGCATGTCGTGCAATGCGGCCTGCACTTCTGCAACATGACAGGCCATGATATCCGAGGCTGTCGACAGCCTCGCCACAATGACAGCGATGCGGAGCAACACAAGGAGCGCCAAGGCGCAGGCAAGTAGCAAGCCGAAAAGCTGTATCATCCAACAAGGTCCCTATGTTGGATGAAGGAAGTGCCCGAAGCCAGAGACCTGATTCCCATTCACCCACAGCCATGAGACGAGCACGCTCCGCAGTATTGACTGACGTATTCAGAAGTTCTTTCCGTGTCAAACTGCAAAGCGGCGCATCCCATAGTCTCTGGGAAGATGGGATCAAGGGTACATCAGTATTGGGACAAGTCATTTTCCAGACGTTCAAAGCATCGGACAAAAACGGCACCTCAAAATCAGTCAGAGAAGGTCCTAAAATATCTCTGACCAACTTTTCAGTACCGTGGACCGAGGATATGAACGCCGATTTATTTCTTAGTCTGTCGTAATTTTACAGTAGGAAGCACTGAATGACATCTGTGTGTCAAAAATGACGTATAGTCCGTTTCAAATCTCGGCGACTGAATTGATACATGCTAAATGTCAAATTTACAAATATTTGACAGCTAAATTTGACATTTAGCATGTGTCACTTCAGTCGCAGAGATTTTAAACCGGATTATACTATAGCACGTTGCATATTTTAGCATTTTTTTTAATGTTACGCAATAGTGATGGCAATTAGTTCTATGGGATTGATAAACTTTACTGTTCATACTTCTATCAGATATTATCCTTACTAATATTATAAATGCGAAAGTAACTCTGTCTGTCTGTCGGCCTGTTACGCTTTCACCCCTAAACCACTCAACCGATTTTGATGAAATTTGGTACTGAGATCGACTAAAGCTTGAGAAAGGACATAGGCTACCTTTTATTGCAAAAAATAGTTTCGAAGGGGTTGAATTAGGGGGTGAAAGTTCGTTTAGAAATCCAAACAAAGTCACGCTTTCAGGTTTAACCTCGGAACCGATTTGGATGAAATTTGGAACAAAAATAGACTAGACCTTGGGTAAGGATATAAGCTACGTTTTATTGTAAAAAAGGGGTTGAAGTAAGGGATGAAAATTTGTATGGGAGTTTGTCATTGTTGAAGATAAAACGATGAAACTTTAAATTTAGGAACTTGATAAGAAGTAAAAATTTGTTCCAGCGTTTTGAAAATTTTGACCTGTGTGGGGATGAAATAGGGATAAAAGTTCATATGGAAGTCAAAACAAAGTCACGCTTTGAAGCCCAACCTCGGAACCGATTTTGATGAAATTTGGTACAAAAATAGACCTAATGGGAAAGAATAAATAAATATTTTTTTGTTGTGGTAGGGCCACGCTGTTCGCAGCATGAATGGGCCGGCTCGACCGGGGAAGTACCACACTCTCGCAGAAGACCGACTATCGAGTAGTAGCGTTTCGTTACTGCGCTTCGTCCGGTTAGCGAGAGGGCCGGAGGCCCAATTCCTCCCCCAATCCCCTTCCTTCTCCTTTTCTCCTTCCCCTCCCTTTCCCTAAATAGGCTCGGCAACGCATCTGCAACTCCTTTGGTTTTGCAGATGTCCATGGGCGGCGATGACTACTTACCATCAGGTAGCTCGCCTGCTCGTTTGCCGAGTTATCCCATAAAAAAAATAATATTATATATGGGGTTTTAATATTTCAAACTGTGTGGGGATGAAATAGGGGATGAAAGTCCGTTTGGATTTTGACGAAATTTGGTACAAAAATAGACTAGACCTTGGGAAAGGATATAAGCTGCGTTTATGTTTCGGTAAATAATAAAGTTGGGCAAATTTTGTGGTGTACCCGAGCAAAAAAGTGGACGGAAAGATATGTAAGGATAATTTGCAATTTCCCGCCAGAATTGGAAAAACTAAACAGTCAAAATCGTGTTGTCCACGCGGCGAAGCTGCGGGTGGAAAGCTATTTACTCTATACAAAAGACTGAACTAAGCCCATCGACAAAGTTAGAGTGGTTAACTCAGACTAATCATAAGTCTTAGGGTTAAAGAGTTGTTGTTGAAGTTGTGATGCGAACGACTATGGATTCTGAAGATGACCCAACAACATCACAAGCACAAGACGAAGCTGATATTGATAATCTAAAAATATTATTTGATTTACCTTGATGATTAAATTTACTAAAAAATAGCATTACATGTTTACTTACTCTATTTTTTTACAATTACTTTTATTTGTTATTCATTTAATCAAGACTTTGGCATATTAAAGTGTGATTTCACTTTTTTTTTGCATTATCGACGCCAGAGTAGCATTTTTTCCATAACAAAACGCCAACACTCTGTGACTGCGACACTGACAATAGTGACAATTGACACTTTGACAGTCTGTTAGACTGACATTTCATTTATACCTATTCAATGTTTTACAAGCGATGATGCTAAGTTAATTTAACCAGTAATTTAGTAATAAATAAGTACCTAATGGTAATGTGTTAGTAAATAAGCATATAATTTAATCAGTGTTAATCATGGCTCAACGTTTTCCCACGAGCGGGCCGAGTCCCGCACCACCGCCGGGCGCCATGCAGCCGCAGCAGCGCTACCCTGGGCCCGCGCAACCACAGGGCTCCCCAATGCCGCCCAGACCCTACCCTGGACCAAACTTTCCCGTAAGATCTGCTATACTTACTGTTAAAACATTTATTAGTTCTTTAATATTATCATTAGTAAGTTTTCAATATGTAATCATGATTCTTCTCGAGTTAACATTTAGCAATAATAATGGCTTAAATTACCAAAAATCCGACCAGTAAGAACCCCACCTTAATATAATTTGAAAAGGTCATTTTAAACTATTTGAATTTATTTTTCAAGGACTACACAGGTAGTAGTAAGTACCTTTTGAATGTCATGTTTATATTATAATTAAGGATGTCATACTATTCTATTTTTGTGTACACACATTTCACTGCTGCTGCTGCTAAATATTACATACACTATATATCTATTTTCTGTAATGTCTAACAGTATATTGCAGTTCTTATGGGTATGGGTACTTTGGGTTGTTGTGCTCCCTAAATAATGATTGAACTAAACAAAGTTCATGATTCATGCATGCTGTGGATTTTGACAGTTTGATAACTCACGGCTGATATGGCCCTTTCTTGAAAGGCCTGTTTAGGTATTGCTACAGTGTAAAACTCTCATATTTGATAATACAAATAATTGTCTGCACTTTAGAAGATGACTTTAGTTAGTCTTTGAGTTAGTTTGGGTGTTTCTTCTCAGAGGTTACCAGAAAGGAAATGCCAGCACAATCTAATGAAACAAAATATGACAAACATTGACTTGAAAAAGTGTCTATAACAGATATAGTAACAGCAATGAGGGCTTAGGCTATAGTCATCCATGCTCGCCTACTGTGGGTTGGCAGACTTCACACCATTGCCTTGAACATACCCTTTCCTTACATTGTTTTCCATGTTACTATTATTTAATTATTAATTAGCACATGACTTAGACAAGTCAGAGGTGTGTTCCTTGGATTCAAACTCGAGATCTTTGATTGCATTTTTGTCATAAGTTAACTGCAAGCACTCATTAAAGTCATCATAAATCATCAAAACAAATCAACTTGTCTTAATACATTCTAAAATTATAATTTTGACACTTAAGAGGAGTGTCCCTCGCGAACGCAACAATGTTGCACAGTTGTCGCTGTCTCTATCCCTCGCGATGCGAACGCGTGCCCGAGAGGAGAAACAACAACATTTTCACGCGTATTTCGTATGTTCCGAATTTTGGAGATTACTCCTATAATATTGCTAATATGTAAAAAAAAAATCTTGTAAAAAAATATTCACTATATTATCTGGGTTTCCTTCGAATCAGAATGTTTCTGTATTGATACCATTGTCGAGAAATACTAGCATAAAGTTGGGCCGTTTTTCAACGAAAATTGCCAATCTTTGAGCTCGTGTAACTTTTTAACCGTATATTGAAATGAAATTTTATATTACAGAAACACGTGTATTAATGATAAGATTGTTACTGCAAAATTTCAATGACTTTCATTGTTTAAAATTCAAGCAAGGGCCAAACTGCGTTTGTATGGGGCGCGAAGCGGATACTATCCTCTTAATGAGTTCTTGCAGGATACTGAACTGATTATGGCAAAGGTCTTAGTTTGTTTTTGGTGCTTTGTAAATATGAAAGAGTTAGTAGAAAATGCTCGATTCCTTATCATAAAAAATACATTTTTTTTATACAGGTACACATTTTTTTGGTCACTATGGGCTACATAGTTTTTCTATGAAAATCAGCATAATCATTTGACTCCAAAAAAAAAAGTATTTGGGGTAAAAAGATACATATTTTTTTGCTTTCATATTAAGTATGTAACATATTGGAAAAGATAAATTATGCGGTATTCAATCAGTCACAGTATAAGGTCAATAAATTTATACAGTAATTGCCAACTTCCATCAAATATCAAAAAAATATTCAATATAATTTATAAACCAAGTTTAAAGTACACACTGCTACAGATCAAGCTATATGTTTTAGTTTGAGCTGATTAAGCATTGTGTAGGCTTCTTGTACAGTAAGAGTACCTACAGTGTGAGCTTAAACTTGATTGTTTGGCTTGATGTGTAACCTTACCGTGCATACCACACATTTTATATTCAGGGTTTTTTTCTATTTCTCTAATAAATAATGTAACTGAATATATCATTGATTTTATATGATGAATTGTAATATTATGTAGTAGGTTCCTTGCACTAACTGTTTTCATATTGGTGACGGTACCTATATCTACATAACTTACTGTGTCTGCAATTTCATTATAAGTCCTACCTGCAATTTCCTTAGAATTTAGTTTATTAAGTAAGTAAAGGAATGGACAGTCACCAGCCCATCTGGTTATACGACATTGTCAAATTTCTCCAAATGATTTGAAACCTTGTTTATGATTAAGTTCAAAATCAACTGAGACAATTTGACATTTTGTGGTAACCTGATGTGCTGGTGACCATCCTTATTTTTCTTTGAGAAATATATTCTTACTTTTAAACTATTTATAGATATTTCATTTCCTTATTGCTTTTCAGATGGGGATTTCTCATTAATGAGATGACATTTATTTTAGATATTTATCGTTCATCAGACGTAGGAAATTAATGGACAAAAAGTTTAATAATACCATTCGCAGGGAATTCTTAAATGGGATTTGTGGAATAAGCTCTGACAGTAACTGCGTGAGAAGAGCTGAAGATCTTTGCCGTGTGGTGTTACATGATGAATG
>CAUEHA010000032.1:0-15493 GCA_958496365.1 Subacronicta megacephala
CACTTGCTGCACTTGCTGCACTTACTGCACTGTAATTCTTGAGATTCGATACTTACATCAAAGATTGCATATAATTTGGGACCCATTGATAGAGTTAGTGTGTATAGTGGAAACTTCTTACAACCTTAGTTTTTGTTTACCCGAAAGCCGAAAGTAGTTTGCTCAGAATCAGTAACAGAATCGATTGCAATGGTTTTTAACCTATATCATAATATTAAGTATTAAATTAAAAAAATATTCAAGTAGGACATCCATTTTTATAACGAAAATCGGTGCAAGATACACCGAACAAGGAGGTCAATCACTCGCCTGCGCCGCCCGGCGCCCTTAGCTACTTAGTACCTATCCGCGCAAATTAGGTAAACTGGTAAATTAGGATAAACTTTTGAGCTCGTCACCAAGTTGAGTAGTTTGAGTCTTAATAAAAAAAATGTTTTTCTTTCTATTCAAATCAAATTAACGTTGGGGTGTTTCGGCTTTAGGGTAAACAAAAATTAACGTTGTATACTTTTAGAACGACATAAAACTAACAAAAAAGCTAATAGAAATTAAGTTACAGAAGTTTGGAGAAAAAAGATATACAATGTAGAAGATTACCTATAAGTAACTTAAAATGTATTCAAAGGTAGGTGCTTACTAAAAGGACATTATTTTTAAAGCAGTAGTATGTTTTTTTTATTTATGTTGACCAAACGTATGGAATCAAAGTAAATCTATTAAATCACAATAATATCTCCAAATCCCTCAAGTGCCATTTTACAGTTCGTTTGAAATATGTATATGATTCCAGTCGTGCTGTGCAGTCGAGCGATGTGTACCTGAGTACCTGAGTGTTACAGATAACCTGTATAATATTTATATTGTAGTTTTAGGTTTATTTGTAAGTAAGACCACACGGGAGGGTCATGAGACCAAAAATATAATAATACTTAGAACAATTTCACGTCCATTCCAGTTGTGGGTTCCGTGAACAGCTCACCACATGGCTTGTTCTCAGAACAATATATTAATTTATGAGAAGTACTCCTAACCTTTCTCTTTATCGAGTGTGTTTTATGTAGGTATTAATTCATATAATATTGACATTGTGGCGTAGCTACTTATTGTGTAATGTGTTTGGTTATAAATTAAATGACGTGCCTATTATCAATGTATAATATCTTAGGTAAACATTTTTGTTTTATATAAATACATTCATAAAAATATATATGTCATGTAATAATAAATATTAAATAAGTACATAGTCCTACGTATACTATTGTTAATATCTATAATAAATTAAATATATATAATATACTGTTAACATAAATATAGATAAAAATATTGTTTTATATACAACGCACGATATTTCTTATTAGTAGTGATTTATGCAGAATTGTCGTCATTGCTACGTCACGATGGCCGCTGCGCGGCACCTTTCACTTTTGTGCATTCAACATCAAGCTCCGGTCAGTAGTCGATTACCGTATCCGACGCGGAACGCTTGTCCATCGCTTGCGCACGCGCCTACCTAATTTATCGCTTTTTCCTGTGTTCTCCTTCATTCTTAGTGCTTAAAACTTTCTACTCTTGTGACTCTTCTCTTTATCTATATACTGTTTTCCATCTGTGTTTCAAACTGACCTCTGTGTGGTGTAATAAACTTTTTTCATTTCGTGCATCATTTCTGCCTTTTATTGATCTCTCGCACGCTGCTTACGCCGCTACTATAGTGTAACATACTACTAAATTGGTGACCCCGACGCGATCAGGCCGTACTGTTCATTTCCCTGACTATTATCGCCCGTAGGACGGTCTCAAGGGGGGGGTGATGTGGCGTAGCTACTTATTGTGTAATGTGTTTGGTTATAAATTAAATGACGTGCCTATTATCAATGTATAATATCTTAGGTAAACATTTTTGTTTTATATAAATACATTCATAAAAATATATAATTATGTCATGTAATAATAAATATTAAATAAGTACATAGTCCTACGTATACTATTGTTAATATCTATAATAAATTAAATATATATAATATACTGTTAACATAAATATAGATAAAAATATTGTTTTATATACAACGCACGATATTTCTTATTAGTAGTGATTTATGCAGAATTGTCGTCATTGCTACGTCACGATGGCCGCTGCGCGGCACCTTTCACTTTTGTGCATTCAACATCAAGCTCCGGTCAGTAGTCGATTACCGTATCCGACGCGGAACGCTTGTCCATCGCTTGCGCACGCGCCTACCTAATTTATCGCTTTTTCCTGTGTTCTCCTTCATTCTTAGTGCTTAAAACTTTCTACTCTTGTGACTCTTCTCTTTATCTATATACTGTTTTCCATCTGTGTTTCAAACTGACCTCTGTGTGGTGTAATAAACTTTTTTCATTTCGTGCATCATTTCTGCCTTTTATTGATCTCTCGCACGCTGCTTACGCCGCTACTATAGTGTAACATACTACTAAAGACATGATGATTGAGCACATCACGATAAACTATGAGATGATCATGCTGCTCGCACCGTGCACCGTGCACTACTGTCGGGTGTTGGCGTGTTGCACGCGCTTGTTGGTGGCCGCGGCCGCGGCCTGCCAACAGTAACACAGTAAGTAGTTCCTGGGCTGCAGCAGCCAAACCACACTACAGTTTTCGATTGCTGTAATATTGCACTAGTCATCAAAAATTAACCTTAATTAAATAATTTTCCTGCAGTGTATCCTAACTTTTAGCTTTTTAATCCATTGTATTCCTGGCTTTGGCATTCAATAAACTGTCACGAATGTAATGGTAGCGTGACGTTACCTTTGATTCGAGTATTCGCTTGTTGTCCTACCTTACCAACGATTAGTCAAGCGCGATCCGTCACGGAGTAGGGGGTGCTAACTAGACATTCGCGTAATATCGAGGCTATAAAAGTAGCGAATTGCCCCAACTCGTGCTCTGCTGGACGTAGGCCTCTTTAAGTGAACGCCGCGGAAACCGATCTTTAGCTCTTTTCAACTACAGTCAAATCAAACAAATCGTGACTCCTCCTGGCCAGTGGCCGTCCTACACTACGTTTGCCTAGACGCAATCTCCACTCAAGAACCCGTGTCTCCAACGTCTGTCGGTTCTCCGAGCGCTCCGAGCATAACATGTTTCTTTTTTAAATTACGTCAAACATGATGTATTTATGATGAATCTCAAAATCGATTAAGAGAATCTACTCAATTTTCTTGAGTCGGTTACAGAAGTTTTGTCTGTGTATCTTCATATTCCTCCAAGCCTTCTTTCAACAGCTTCCAGTGTTACCAGATAAGTACAACTGTACACTGCCACTAGACCACCGCAGTCCAATTTCTAGGAAATACCGATATCCTTAGAATAAACTGGTTGTACTAGTAAGACTCTTTACGGTTTCTGACTATCACTAACTAAGGAAATATGTAGGAACATACTAATAATAAGTAATCCCGCGCGTTTCGTGGACACACCACCTAACTACTCCCTACTCCCGCGTCCGCGTAACATGTCGTCACGGGTTTTCACTCGATTGGCGACGCGCACGCGTTGTCGCCCGTTGTGGTGAGCGGGCGTCGTGTGTCAGCAAGCCCTGGTACGACTCGATTCATTACTCACTGCTATTTATGAATAGAGATCAATCCAGCACTATTATAATAAAAATGCCGAAAGGGCAAAACACAAGCAAGGCTTCATAGGTATGCTTGTGTTCTCGCTTACTACAGACACTCGTATCCTTGTGTTCTCGCTTACTACAGACACTCGTATCCGCACGAGGTGTCAGATAATACTAATGTTTGACGGTGATTACTATAAGTGGTTGTCATCTATTATTTTTATTTGTACTTGTTCAACTATCTTTTTATAGGTAGGTATTCAACTATCTTTTGCCCGCGGTTTCGCTGGCAAGCCTACATAGATATCTACCTATCTAAGAAAGTAACAAAAGGTTAATTAAGACTACTTATTATTTCAATTTATACTTAAAATTCATTTTTATACCCAATGTCTTGAATTTCAAAATATGTAATTTTCGCAGTTAATGTCCCAAAAATCTACAATAACGACACCCATATTTAATGAGTTTAAGGTTTAGTTTCCGTATATCACCCTCCCAAAAGTTTATTGCAGAAACTTGTACCTACAACTTATATTTGCTTATTTGTTTCTAGGACTGCTTCAACGAGGTAACACTAAATGGTCCATTTAATAATATTTTTCCATTCAAAGTTTGAAAACTTAGGTGAACCATTTTACCACTTTAGATTCATAAAGTTAACCACTGTGAAAATTTCAGCTTTATAAGCCCAAGGGTTTGCATTTTCGATTCAAAGTTTGAGCCCTCCATATAACCCTATGGGTGAGGGTTGAAGTTTTAAAAATCCTTTCTTATTACACGTCTATCATCCATCAAGATCAAGACAAATACACCCGTCAAATTTGAAGTATTTACGACCAATAATTTAGGCTTTGCGTTGTCGATCATCAGTTTATTAGTGACAGAAGTGTCAGGACTTTGATTATAATAAGTAATACAAAGATTCTAGCGGTAAACGGGACATCAGGAACAAAATCAGATTCTATTATTTTTTGCTACTTGAAATCACTTTGTCTAGTCCGATACTAAGAGATTATGTTTCAAGGCAAGTTGCTGATAGATAACTCTGGTCACCAGGTTATGTCTGTACAAGTACTCGCCGACGACAGGCGCGAACAACCAGCGACAACACGTCGGGTAGACTGTCGGACGGTAGCCCGCCCGACATAATATATTATGTAAACGTATCATACTTCAATATTGCAATGACATTGTATTTTTTAAAAAGCTCAGATCAAATAAAAAGTTTAAATGGAACTGTGCGAACAAAGAAGTGAGGCCGCCTAAAACTACGCCTTGCCGTGTACGAACGCAATTACATGCACACACTAATATACCGAAACTACGACTTTTCTTGTCAGTCAAGCTTTCGATAACTCGACTGACTAATGACTGATCTGAGTTAAAAAGTAGATTGTTAAACAGCTGTGCTATAACACACACAAAAATGCTTCTGCGGCGCTATGTGTGCCCACTGCAGTGCACGACTATCTTCAGATTATCAAGCCCTCAACGTTGTTTGATTATAGTCACAATTGTATTACCTGACTATATAACCTGTGGAGATTCAATATTATTATATTTAAGATGATTATACTTAAGCATGTTATTGGTAGGTAGTCATTATCACCTAGATATTACGAGTACATAGAGCAGAGAAACCAAGTGAACCTAAAACATCGAAACCAGATACTTTGACACAGAAATCGACTTGCAAAAATGTGTCTTCTAAATATATTATTTTTTAAGTAAGTAATGTATTCTTATAGTCTGATCTCTAAACCGAAAATATATCAAATGGACTTTCGTTGTTTTATTTGTTCAATACATCTTTCGAAACGTCTGCATCGGCGCAACATAGCGTTTAAATAAAACATACAGCACATGGTTCAGCTACAGCGAAAGTCAGCGTAGCATAGCGACCATACAAGCGTAGCATAGCGTAGCAAATCGTAGCGTCATCGTAGCGTCATCGTAGCAGCGGCGTAGCGTCGTCGTAGCAGCAGCGTAGTTTTGGTGTAGCATCAGCAATCAGCATAGCAACCCTTCAAGGAACCGTTCAGGGTTTGATAAGCGCGTCTGCGAAGCATCAGGTTCTTGTGACCGCTACACCATTGTAGTTATTAGGAAAGCTTGGTATATAAGAAGGATAATTTCTTAAAAATAAATTAGAACTAGATAATATAATGTAATGGTAATCAAGTAGGTAGTTGCAGTCACCAGTCACCCCACACGTACGCACGTGCGACTCCCCCGCCCCGGCCCCCGCCCCAGCCCGCGCCCCCGCCCCCGCCCCGTACGCGCATAAATTCCGCTCTACTATTGTGATGACGTGCCTCGTGAGCGCTCCCCCTGACAGGCAACATATTGCAGCAGCATATTCCAGTCTTGGGGTGCGTCAGTGCGTACCTACCTACGTACCTACTGCATAAATACTAGGGGTATCGGGGACTAAATAACAAATTTAACAGCATGACATAGGACGACAAACCGCACAGACCATACGTTAAGTAGGTACGCCGCTACAGTGTGGCGGACTCGTGTGAACCGAGCTGTGCCGCAGTGGCATGAAACCCAGCCATATCACTCTGTGCTCACCTCTCACTTCCAACTATTATTCAAACCTAGCATTAATTTATCTAAAAAGCCGACTAAGTATATTCCACGATCTGCATTGTAGTATTTAAGTTTGGGTTCCTAGTACATAGGTTCCGCTGTGTTGCTTATCGTAGTAACTTTGACGTGTTATCAACACAACTGTTACTAAATTTGTATAGGGTTATCGTTCCTTATCGCGGTATATCGCAACACTCGAGTGCTGATCGCGACAAAATCGGTCCAATTGATTTTTCCGTCACAATCGTACCTATCTAACTATTGTGTGATTGTTTCATGTTGTCGACCTTTCATTATTGATACAAATAAGTTCCAGCATACACACGGAATACTAACATACACGTTTTGTTTTGGTTTACAAATTAAGAAACGCAAAAAAAAAAAATATAAGTATGTAGTTACTAACACAAATCATGATAATTCTCTAGGGAGTAGAAATTTAATGCCCAGATTAAAATTAGTTTTAAAAAGGAACAAGGTGTAACGATGTCGTTAACAGATTTATTGATGTCCAATAACCCTCTCTTAACATTAATGTCAGGGAAAGCTCGAACTAATCTATATTTCGACGGTTCTTTTAAATAAATGGATTTGAATTTGAATTAAATCTCTTAAATGAATAGTCTCTTTCGGGATGTATCAATCGATCAAGTAGGTTAAATGTAGGTCATGTCGACACAGAGGTCTCTGGTACCTACTCGGAGTAGAGTGAGCTCTGTCGCGGAGGAGTGTTTCCTCTCTGAAACGGCTGACGCTGACACACTATAAGTATAAGCTTAACTCGAATTGTATATATTATACAATTTATTAGTTTAGAGTTAAGCTTATACTTTTTGTTACGTTTTCCGTACAATCAGAGGAAAGTGTGCAATTACATTATAGAAATTGTTAATAGGTATTGTGTGCATATGATATGAATTTAATACAATTGTTGTAAGTGTACTTTCCTGCAAATCTTAACTATAAATTATTTTTTTTGTTAAAAAGCTTACTAGCTATGTGTGTCGCACATTACTCCTCGTACTAAAATGGTTGTGTTACGAACGGGTTCACGTCGGTAGTGCAATGGGTGAGTTTCGAACCGGCAACCACATGATCGCAAGTCCGACGCTCTAGCCATTAGGCTACCGCCACTTTTAAATATAATATATAGCAAAAAATTTAGAACGATATACAATTGAGTAATGATCCACTTTCGTTTCCTATATTTCTTAAATTAATCCGTGAACCATGGTTAGATTTTATTACACTGTGACCATGGTGTCGGTTATATGTCTACCTACTTATCTTAATGAATCTCATTATATTATATTAACATGTACTCGTAACTAACAGTTTTGTCCCTAATAAATAAAATAAAATAAAGTGTCAATCCGTCTCAAAATATTACATAAAAAACATAACACACCATCACACCTCTATTCCCGAAGGGTTAGGCAGAGTTATAGTTAATGTAGAAGACAAGACCTCTAGCGTAGCAGGCGTGCTACTGACGGCGTACTACAAGACTAATGAGATAGTTGAGCAATGTAAATCAGTATGAATATGCAAGGTTCCACGTGGCTGAGCGCACGTTGTCGTCTTTACCAGTGCTCTTCTGCTCCTGTAGTGCCCTAAAAACGTACGCTGACCCAAAATTGAAAATAATAAACCAGAAAGTACCTTCTGTCCCTATCTATAAGAAAGCTGTTCTCGTTAAATATGATCTTGGGCTCCAAAACAACTTTTTAACTTAAACACTGTTTAAAAGAAGTCAAATTGTCACCGGATAATGGTAAAGGGTGGTTGCACAGCAGTAGCGCCGTGACTCCGACATAACGAGTGTTTGATCTATCAGCTCAACAGGTGTCGGATATTCCACGTTGTAAACAAATTCTGAAGATAACTTCACCCAGCCGACCATAGACGAGTGTAAGTACAGACGCGGCAAAACTAGTTATCATGTAAATAAGTTAGTTCGTTAGTCTGACCGGATAATCGAACCTGTGTCACTATTGTGAACCTGTGTCTCCATTGTGAACCTGTGCCACCATTACTTGTGCTGCCCCGAGAACACAGAACACGTGTGGAAGTGTGATGGCGTGATGTTTTCGCGGCAGTGGGTGATGACCTCTCGCTTCCAGGCGTGAGTCGATTGATGGTTGGGTAAGAGTGCGCGAGAAACCGCCTTAAACAAGCTGTTACTGCAGTAAAAGCTTTTTTTGAAGTGGTTCCCAATGGAAAGGGTGAGAGAATTATCTACCTCTCGTCAAATCCACAGTAGACGCACCGTGCGCCGGGGGGCGCAAACAGACCTATCACTTTTATGAGTTGCGGCTGACTTTGAAAGTCCGCGTCCCGACCAGAGAATGACTTCAGTAGGCGGCCTCTGTGTATGCCATACGCATGCCTTTGTTTTGAATGCAAACCCAAGCCCCCTGTCATAGTCGTGGTAAATTTTACGAATCCCATGACAAGACTATAGGACTAGAGAAGGCCAGTGTGGTTTTTAGTCTGAATGACAATCAATCAATGAAATTCTTTCTTAAAATATACATTATGTATATTAATAAATAACTGGTTCCTATCATATCTTATATCTATCATTAAAACATTTTGAAATCGAATAATACAATTTTTCACTGACTAGAGCCGTAATGGCTCTAGTTTCATTTATGTTTTTCTAAAAAAAAATGATATATAGAATTAACAACACGTGACGAAAGACAGAATGTGATAAGCTTTGAACAATCAGACCCAATAACGCGAGTATATCGTTATTCAGCTTCAAAACAATTCTAATACAGTCATAGCTCTACTCAACTCAAAAAGAAGTCCCATTCAAACAACTGCGGAGGTGAAGTAAACATGACGGCGCAACATCAATGTAAATAGGCAACCATTATCAGATTCTGTTTCAATTTGAATATTGAGGATATTGGTTAAATTATATAAATCTGAACCAGTATGGATAAAAATGGTGAGTATATCACCACGCACGACCGGAGATGTGCTACCCTCCCACAGAATATCAACGTGAAGTAACAGTAAGCGTACCCACTGTTGCGTTTCGTACGGTGAGTGTGGAGCGCCGCAGGCCGAATTCCTCCCTCAGTCCCCTTCCTTCTCCTTTTCTTTTTTCCCTCCTTTTTCCTTTACAGGGTGGGCAACACGCGAGTGATAGCCCTGGTGTTGCAAGCGTCCATAGACTACGGTAACCGCTTACCATCAGGCGGGCCGTACACTTGTTTGCCATCTTAGTTATCATATAATCACATAATCATTTTTTTTTGACAATTCTATTCATTATTACCACAACACTAATCGTGGCTTTCTGTCTCTTAGGTTTAAAAGTACTAGTTATTTATTATTAACTGTTGGTTTTCCAAATATTAAATAAATATACTACTTAAAGTATGCTGTTTCCAAAAATGTTCTGAAGTCTATTCAATAATGCAACCTTTTTACTTAGAATATCTAAATTACCCAAGTGTACATATGTATGTAATATATATTTTTTAATATTAAAAGACTACACAAATTAATGTTCACCTACTTATTAATATAATTACAAACAACGACCTCCTTAGTCTAGTGATCCCAAGCGCGACTGCTACACTAGAGGTCCTGGGTTTAATTCCTGGGTCGAGCATAGTGTTGTTGTATTTTTCAATGAAATTCTCAGTAGCAACACTAGCAACTCGGAGTTTGATCCGGTAAACTATGGGAGTTCATTAGTAAACTTCTTCCAAACTCTTCGGGGAAAACAGGCGTGATGGTATGTTATGTTATGTTGTAAGTACGAACCCCCTAATTCCATCGCTCTCCCTAATTTCATTCATAATCATTAACCCATTTATTGTCCCACTGCTGGGCACGGGTCTCCTCTCAGAATGAGAGGGATTAGACCATAGTCCACCACGCTAGCCTACAGCGTCTGGAGAGTCTGTCAGACATGCATGTTTTCTCACTGTTTTCCTGTACCGTTTTAATTGAGTTATAATTAACTAGCTTTCCGCCCGCAGCTTCGCCCGCGTGGACAACACGATTTTGACTGTTTAGTTTTTTATCCAATTCTGGCGGGAAATTGCAAATTAGTACCAAATTTCATCAAAATCGGTTCCGAGGTTGGGCTTCAAAGTGTGACTTCGGACTTCCTATGAACTTTCATCCCCTATTTCATCCCCAGATCCCCACACAGGTCGAAACGTTCGTTTTAAAAACGTTTCAAAAACGCTACTTAGAACAAATATTTATTTATTTCTTATCAAGTGCCTTAATATAAAGTTTCATGGTTTTATCTTGAAAAATGACGAACTCCAATACAAACTTTCACCCCTTATTTCAACCCCTTCAAAATTAATTTTTGCAATAAATGGTAGCCTATCTCCTTTCTCAAGCGTTAGTCTATCCCAGTACCAAATTTCATCAAAATCGGTTGAGTGGTTTAGGCGTGGAAGCGTAACAGACAGACAGACTAGGTGCCCCTAAAAATAATACAATACAGGGTGGAAGGGACATCGACGCACATCCGTTTACCACGAATTAAGTACCTACATGATTCTGGACCTCCTTGCGTAGATATTTTTTGTTGGTTATGAAAAAAAAACAGCTTTTTCATACAAAAGTACAATACCTACACGATCAAAATATATAGAACTAAAAAAATCAACGCAAGGGCTCCAGAATCATGTACATGTATGAATTCGTGGTAAGCGGATGTGCGTCGATGTCCCTTCCACCCTGTATAATATGTTATAATCACATAACACTAAGGGCCTTATACAGTTATTGATTTCTGGGCAAATAGAACAGGCGAAAATATACATGGCAAAATAATCTACATAAAACAATATTGCTTTAAATTGTTTGAAAGTACCCAGGGGACTATTTAAATTACTTTGTAGAGTATGTTGTGTGCAGCGGCCAAGACACCAATATGGAAACGTACCTACTCATACTACGTGATTCATTTTTAACCGACTTTAGAAATATCGAAAAGGAGGAGGTTACTAGATTCGTCTGTATATTTTTTTTTCTACGTATGTTCACCGATTTCTCCTTTAATTGCAAACCGATTATGAACATTCTTGCAAAATTCAAATCGAGGGAACTCTTCAAATTTTATAGGCAACCTATAATATTTTTGAATTTTTTAAAGTAACTCGTGCATTTTCTCTCGGAAAGCATCATTTGGTCAAGTGGAACTGTTGATGGAGACCACGGATGACCTCTATTGTACCTATATTTCCCCATTATTCGAAAACAGTGCGACCGATTTGGAAAATTATTTTTTGTTTAAAAGGGCATACTCCTCAGGTCATCCTATACCGAGAAAATATAAGGCATTTTATTTATTTGAAAGTGTATGCTCCTGAGGTGGTCTCATGCAAATTTGTTGAAGATGTGATCACTAAAAATTTTGAAATAAAATATTTTTTAATAAAAAAGTACAACCGCCTTTAAAAAATAATAAAAATAATGTTAGGTATGTGCAAAAAAGATTCGGAAGTCGGTGGCTTTTAATTTGAGTGGATTGTAGTGTGTGACGCACCTCCACCCAATATATGGCAAGTGTTAGCATGTAAGAAAAGCATTATTATAGAGACTATCGTAAGAGTTAGTTGTTTCACTCGTTCCTCGGACTCCCAACATTACAGGATCTTTTGTTTACGCCACCCACTCGCCACCGACTTCCGAAACTGTTTTACACATACCTAACTTTATTTTTATTATTTTTTATAGGCGGTTGTACTTTTTTATTAAGAAACTATTTTATTAATATTTTTTTTCATAACACATTACAGCTAAAAGAAATTTGTAGGGGCCAGATAGAACTACCTACACTATTAATTATTATTGTTGGTTTAAAGTTATTTATATTAAGTTTCACAGTTATGTACCTAGGTACATATAATAAGTAAAAGTAACAAGTTAAAGTCAGTGTTTCTTTCTCAAGACAAGCGCGTAGGTACTCAATAAATATTACTTATTATAGTTCAAAATGTTTTAGCAATAGAATGACGCTCAAGCTTAGCCGTAGGATGCTGCGTCGGCAAAGTATGATCGGTGATGAGAATGAGACCGTACAAAATTTATTGGAGGTTTAATATTTTTATGAATAAGACGATAATGTTACTAAATGAATGTAATTAGTTTTTTTTATATTTTACTGCCTCAATTATTTCTCTCACTCTCTACTAAACAGAAATAGGTCCATGAATATTAATAAAATATAAATCGCAGCAAGTAGACAATTACATCGTAACGAAACCCCGCTAGAAAATCTGTGAATGCAAGGAAACTAATAAACCTGTGACCCCGGTTGCCCCGCGGGCGACGGGCGGGATTAATATCGGATCGCTCGCAAACAGCCAGCGTGTGCCGCCGTGCCCGCGCCTCGCCCGCGCGTCGCCCGCGCCGCCCGCGTTGGCTCATCGAGAAAGTGCAGCCACGTGCCACGCGCCCCGCGCTAATGTTTAATATACATGACATGTATCGTCTATATTTTATTATAAATGTGGACAGTATTAGTCAACGTAGTGGAGCATCCACACATGCCGCCGGCTCTACCGCTGGATTTCAGACTGACATGCGAACTGCCGCCGGCATCGAAAACCCGCTTAGCCGCAGGCACAAGCTCGCCGGCCTGGCCGCCGGACATGTGTGGATGCGCTGCGCAACCAATGCGGCTCGCTTAGTAGGCAGAAGTTCTACGGCTCTGTATATGTAGCAAATATATAAGAAATTATATTTGTATGATCTGTAGTGTCTACTTACTGAGGTAACGGCGGCGGCGGTGGGCGGCGAGCGGCTGGAGCTAGATGCCATTGAACCTACCCAACGTCCGCATCAAAGCCATTTTATTATTATTATCGTGTGTTATTTTGGTAGGTAAAAGGTTAAAAGCATATTATTATAATAATCACTATCACAAAATATTTTCAGAATTTTTTGAGATTAGCCTGTACAGACATCGATATAAGTATTTATAACGAAGTCGTCTTAGTCACACCATTTATTACTCACCACACCACTTATCTTTGATTTGTTGGATTTGTCTGCGTCCGACTCTGGATTATCAGAATAACTAATTAAAAAAAAGCTCACGGAAAAAAATATGAAGAATATTTTTGTTTTCATAAAATTTGTGTATGCAGCGCCATCTGTGGTGAAATGACATACACTTCAAAGTGTAGCTGACCCGACGAAGGCTGAAGTGATGAAGTTGGATGCGTTTTCACTCGAGGATTGCTTAGTAATCCTAGTCTGGACAAAAAGATTATTCTACTATGTACCTAACTACATTAACAACTCTTTCCTCAATAATATTGTTCAACGCTACTGAACTAAGAAATGCTGAACGGCTGGATTAAAGAGCATTAAAGTAAATTTACTGAAGGGAGCTGGACACATAAACACCATGATTTTGCCGATGGATATAAGCTATTTAGCTGTGTATTTTTCAATGAAATTCGCTAAACGCATTTACGCAATACAGCGTAGGTATTGCGGCTAAACAAATGCGGCACACTTGCCTGAGATGAAATGCCGAAACAATTGCTGCTCTAAGTCCCTGAGGCCATGATGAACCCAGAGCCATCCCTCACAATGTCAGCTCTCAAGCAATCATCAGCCACAAGCCGTGCCCGCATAGCAAGCATTCTCGTATAAAGTGATGAATTTTCAGAAAGAGGTTTTATTTATAAGTTGTTGGCAATATACTTAATATTACATACTTAAATAGCCATATAAATTGAAACAGTAAAAAACAAAATAGGTATATGTTATAATTGACATTTAGACAAATTGATGATGTAATAAACTACAAACCATTTTTTGAAGATGATATAAATTATAAGTTCAGTTCATTCAAAATAAAAAATACTAAAAAATGTTAGTTTGCAAGTAGAATCAGGTTATTTCTTTTTCGCTGAAGACACTCTATTCTGCAGAAACATGGCAACCGCGTGAGTAACTGTGATACTTACATTGATAAAGACACCTTCTTACATCCAAGCTTCAATATATGGGTAAGTTAAGGCCAACAAGGATACTAACTTAGTTACGGCAGTGTGCAGTGTGCAGTGTGTCGACGGCAGTCTCGGACGTATCTAACCTAGTCCTACTAAGAATATCAGCCTATCCTGGTTAAATTCGTAACACGTCTCGAGTAACTCGAGTGGAACTTAATGTTTTTGATCGATTATATAAGCATAGTTTTTACATTTCCGATAATTTTAAATGCTTACTGCAGCTCAATTTCAGGCATAATTATAATTTTGAGATGACAGCCTAGTCGTATCTCATCAGTAGTTTAGTACACCTTTGCCTAATCCGGCCTAAGGCGTAACGATATTGTTGGTAAGCAGTTTGTACACAAGAGCGCAAAGCGGCCATAGAGTTTCAGATCCTTTTGAACTCCGGAAAGCTAATATAAAGCTATCGCAAAGGGAGGGGAAGGAGAAAAGGAGAAGGAAGGGGACTAAGGGAGGAATTGGGCTTCCGGCGTGCCACACTCGCCGTAAGAAACGCAAGACTATGCATACTGCTACTTGACGTCGATATTCTGTGGGAAAGTAATACTTTCCCCGGTCGAGCAGTAGTTACGTTTCGTTATTGAGTTAGTGAGCGAGAGGGCTGTTGGCCCAATTCCTCCCTAGTTTTATTCCTTCTTCGTCCCCTCCCTTTGCCTAAATAGGCTCAGCAACGCATCTGCAACTCCTTTGGGTTTGCAGATCCATGGGCGGCGATGACTACTTACCGTCAGTTAGCTCGCTGCTCGTTTGCCAAGTTATCACATAAAAAAGAAAGTTTTGTAATTACATATAATTACAAAAAAGTTTTAAACTGCTGAAGCATCTATTTAGAACTCTTTGAGTGTAGTTATAGAAATGTTATAATGTGTCAATAATATAACTATGAGGCTGATAGACTGTTTATTGCCATATTAGAAAGCTGATTGTTATAATTTAATTAATATTTTTAATGCATTAGATTTTATCAAGAGTTTTGTAGTGTCACCATGGATTTTTTAGTTCATTAGTTAATAAAAGAAAACTGCATCTACCTATTGTTTTAATAACATTGTGAAATAGCCCTATTACTTCCTTTTTGTTTCACTTTTGTAACACGTTCTCATTTTTGTTACGAAAATCATTTTTGTTTCATTTTGGTGACTGTACATTTTTTTCTGATATTACCCTTATAAAATTTAAACACTATAATTATAGAAACAGGCAAAAAAAACGTTTGTAAGTAGAACCTGAATCCGATGAATGACTATAGATTTGAAATCCGTAATGACG
>CAUEHA010000033.1:0-23194 GCA_958496365.1 Subacronicta megacephala
GCCCTTCTACCACAAGTGAGTGACCTGACTGTAGACAGTGTACAAGATCTCTACTCACGAGCCGGTTCAACAACACTGAAATAAGTCGTGCTTATTAACTTAGTTAATTTTCGTTCTGTTTGTGTAGAAGGAGTGCGGAGGAGGTGGGCGAGGCGGGAGGAGTAACCCGCCGCCGACACACGACCAGGCGCCGCCGCGAACCCGACACACACGACCGACGCGACCGACGCGATCCACGCGACGTAGCCGACACGACCGACACATACAAATAAATTATTCTAAAGGAAAAAAACAGTAGTAGAATATGTAAATGACATGTCAATATTATCTAGTCATTATTACGTATTCAGCTATAAATTATGTTGAACATTACGCGGGCAACCGACGCTGATGTGAACAGATTGATATAGTTAACTACTTAAGTAGAAGATTATAGATTCCCTACCTCACCATGAATTTATTGTATTGAAATCCGTAGGTTTTCTACACTATACCATTAAGGCTGGCTGGACTTGTGACATACACACACACACACGTTGCGTGCGTGTGCGTCGGCACAGCTTGCGGGGTGCGCACATTGTAAACATATCTATACATACTAATAATACTGTAGGTACTTATATAAAATAATAATAAGAACGTACTGTTACTGCCTCGTAACATTCGCTCTCCGCGGCGCGCACGCACTCCGATAATATTGTAAACACACGAGTTGTACGTCCGGACGTAGGTATGCTTCGTCGTGTAAGAAGACGAATGTAGGACGACAGGCGTGTATACATACTGATGATACCTCAGATCAAATAAAAAGTTAAGATGGAACTTTGCGAACAAAGAAGTGAATTACTTTTTATTTGATCTGAGAATGATACGCGGTGTGCGCCGGCACCGGCTGGGGGCGCGGCGCACACCGCCCACACGGCACCGCCCGGCGACTGCGCACTGCACACTGCACACGGACTCACTAGTTCAATCTTTGTGCACATAGTGTCTTGAATTGTAATTACATATAATACTAAGTATTGGTATTTTAAACCGATCGTAATTTTGAGTTGGCCAAGTATTCTAAAATGTGCTTGGGCCTTGCATCCTTGTTCTATTGCGGTGCACATGTGCACAGAATCAATCTGCACATGTGCTCGCCGGACTGCCCCGGTTGGCGGGGCGCGCCGGCGACGCAGCTTCTCTTTGGTTGCCTCCTTTACACGGTAGAATGTGCACACAAAGAGGTTGTTTGTATGTGTTGTATGCTTCCGCACAGTTATCATGTAAATCGTGGCTTGTTCACGACCAGACACAATGCTTTCGCAGGGAGGGTCGTCACTCTTTGTACAACAAACTGCCGCTAATCCTCCGCATTGTTACCGAGACGTTCATGTGCCAGGCTGGGACTAACTGAACTCTTACTTTATTGTGTTAAGTTGTTAAGCTCTTCACATTGATAACTATCATCTTTGTTACACCTACACACAGACACACACACACAGACACACACACACACACACACACACACAAATATTTTATAAAACTAATAAATATTTTAATTAAGTAAATATGTTCATTGTTCATCTGGAAAACTTTTCTTCAAAATTATTGTATAGTAATTTGTACTCGGTTATTTTATGAAAAAATCTAAAAATGTAAGTTATAAATGTTGTCACAATATACTAGTAGTGCAACTTTGTATACGACAGTACGTGGCAGTCGCTGCGGCTGATGTTCGTTATGCTAGTCATTATAGTTGTAAGAACTGATGCTATGTAAGTAGTGCGTCGTGCTACACTACACTACACACTGTACACTCCGAGCAGAGTCAATATAAGCGGACACTTTACAACACGCCTTGTTATTTATGTGCTCCTGGTACCCACACGTTCCTAAACCTACCTACACCCCCCCCCCTCCTTCCCTTTATCCATAGTCCGACTAAATCTGCTTAGTTTGGAAAATTAAGAAATGGCAGGCAGACCTCACCGTTGTCGCGAGTGCGCTCAGCATACGATCCTGGGTTCATTTCCAACTTAAAGAAACTGTAAATGGATTTTAAAATTACTTACAAGTAAATAAGGTGACCAGAGAATTGACGTCCAAAGACAAAATTTAGGTTCCATTTACCGTGATTTTCAATACTTAGGAGATAGAATGATTTTAATGTTTTTTTCATGATTTTAACCTGACATCGGTTTTGATTTATTTTCACTTTTAACTGAACAATTGAGGATATTTCGCTTTATGGTAATTCCACCTTCCACCAAAATAATGATTTACCTAGCTCTTATAAAACATGACTCAAATTGAGTAGAAAGTTAAAAATTGATGTTATACTATTACAACACCAAAAGTTTGACTTGTCAAAAATTATATTGAAATGGTGCCAATAGCTTCGAAGTATTCCTTAAAACTGCTATAATGGTCCTTCAATATTGAAATCATTAAAAAAAATGAGACCTCAATCGGGATTCAATTTCGTAAGTAAAAAGGAGTAAATTGTTAATGGAAACTAGAATTTGAATGATGATTGATAAAATGATAATAATTATAGTTAACACGTTCGGTGCGGTATCGGGTTGATTATATCCGATGCCCAACTTTCCTCCGGAGCGGCGTAAAAATTACTGTGCTAACCGCTAGTGCGGGACAGATATATTCGGCCTCCCTATGAATATGAATGAGACAGTTCGTGTTTTGGAATTACCACGTTAAAAAAATAATATAGGTAAGAAAATATTGCATCGGATTCTTACGACCCGACGCCGACTGAAGCCAAATTTTTAACTTTCAGTGCGTTTATCGGTTCTAAACGACCCGATGCCCGATGACCCGATAGCTAGATAGATAGATAGATAGATTACATGCTAGTTGAGCTAGTGAGGTCTGTATGTTTCGATGGAGTTTTTATCCTATCGAGAAGAGAAAGTGAATGGAACATGAAGCGATTCAGGAAAATGTTGTTGATGTTATCCAAAAGGTTGGAGGTCCAAAAGTTACCTTATATAACGCATGTAAAAAGATATTATTACTCGTATTATTTATACAAAAAAACAATTACTTCGAGAATGCTATAATGAAAATCATATGTCTAATAAAACGGCTTAGTTTATTTTTACATTTAATCAAAAGATCTCTAAAATATATAAAAGGTTCGTACATTTTATCGATATCGGAATATATTTTTAGCATCCACAACACTATAACTGTATCGACACTTTTACTAATCAGTGCGGATATCGGGTCGTAAAGATCCGACAGACAATTTTTTTATTTACAAACAAACCATTCAGCGCATCTTCCTACGATTTCAGCCATTTATTGAGAGTCTATATGTCAACATATTGCTATAAAGGAATATGCTTTAATCATTATACCCATAAAGATAAGTCCTCCTAAACAGATGGGAGTCGAACGGGTCTTTTCGACCTAGCAACGCACCAGGAACCAATCGTGCTTCGGATATAATAAACCCCATGCCGCACTGATTGAAAGTCGTCAAATTTGTCTAACGCAGTGAGCGTGTTAACAGCTTGTTATAATTTAAGATTAAGAGATTGAATAAACGTAAATGGAATTTGTACCACGGTATTGAAGACAGACAATTAAAAACATGGCAGATAAAGGAATAGCATCAGTGGTAGGCACTTATTAGAGTTAACTAATTGTATATGGATTGCACCACCACGCTACGCACACCTCATAATGCGTACCACCTCAAACCAATATTGTACGAAGTTGTCTCGCGCGGACATCCACGGTTCGCAGCAACTGTGACAACTGACAGAGCAACCACACTCACGGACGGAGGCCGCGACTGACCACATAACACGTCCCTTGCTTGTATGATTCTTTGTGTATACTTTACACAATCATTTTACCTACAGTCAAGAAGTTAGGTACCGAACAAATATTTAAATTATTTTGTGCTTCATAAAATATTTTATACTTAAAACTGAAATTATCTACTGAAATCAATCCCGTAAACTAGATAGTTCTTTACACTTACAACAAAAAAATATATCAAACTTTTAGTTACAAAAATATCTTCAAACCGATCTCAGAATTGCGGTCAACTTAGAAGCCTCATAAATATATATAAATATTGTTCGAGTTTTAATCGAACACACAGCAAGAATGCATAATTGCATCAAACGCAAGTATGCACTTTTGCGCGTCCACCAAAATGTGGGCCAGTTCGCGTTAGATCTCATCGGAGACACCACGTTCTCAAACCATTACCTATTGTAACCATTTTACCATTACCATTTTACCAGTATATTAGTCATAGTTTACCATTTATTGTTATTCAGTGTTATAGTGAGTTAATATAGTTATTTCCTTTATAATACGAGACTTTGACTTTTATCATTACCTAAAACCAAGTAATATTATTTATATTAAAAAGGATTGTTAGGCCACCATAGCGCCAAGACAAGACTTTTTACAAATATATACAAATTTGATGGAATTTCCCGGAAAATCTGCTTCTTTCAGGCTGCATAAACGGTCCTTCAGTAGCATCTTTATCATTTAAATAGTTTTTATGAGATTCCAAGAATGTCGGTGAGAATGAGAAGCCACAGTACAGGCGGGCGCCGGGCGGGGCGCGGCACGCGACAGGTAACTCAGAAGCTCCACGTTCGCTCGGGTGCAGCTGTTCACGTCGACAGTAGCTGCTGCTGCTGCTTCACTGGACGCTGCACTGCAGCTCAACAGCCACCCGTTGTGCTATAGATACGTTCTGGTTTTGTACCGGTTTCTGTTCTGTTAACAAGCTGTATAGTTTTGATTGAATGATTACAAAACTCGTGTAACGTAACGATGGTTAGTAGTGAGCCTTCTGTGCATGTCACTAACACTGCACTTAGCTTGCTATATTCTTATTGTGAGTAAACTTCGAACATCTCCAGCGCCACGTTCCGAGAAATTTAATTAGGTATCTGTGATATTGGTGTCTACAGGTAATTATGTGTCACCGATATGAAAGACTAATTATATCATAAGCAGCTTAAGCGATGACTGAAGGGGGCTCGTTGGTCAATTAAGTTATAAAAAACTCGTATAATTGCCCGACAATCGCTAGTAGAAGTTTCTTGAAAAGATTAATCTATTCATAGTCAATAGTTTTAGTACTAGATAGCTCAAGAAGACAATCTTGGACGAAGTTAGGGGGAGGCCTTTGTTCAGCAGTGGGACATGAAATCAACTAGATAGCGCCGGTGTTTCCTAACGGTCGACCTCTGAGAACAAACACCAGAGCAATCACAGATAGTCATCATGGTCTCTTTTATTTTTCTTTTAAAAGTCCAAACAAGCCCTTTTAAGAAAGAACCACAGCGTCTTTGCTTTACCCAGTCGCAACGTACGACACGATTATGTTACTCACCCACCTGTGGAGCTCAACAGAGTAACAACCCGCCACGCGACGTACAGACAGCAATGAAAGTTGCTGAACACGATGAAATCTTCAAAACGCTTAAACATATTTATTATCCAAAACTTACTGACCCGAGATTTGGACCATTATTTTTTTCCTAAGTGAATCTATTAAAAAGTATTGGTGCTGTGTTGTTTTCAAAACTTGGCGGTGTTCAGCAACTTTCGTTGCTGACCGTACCACATCAGCGGAACATTTACGACATTAGATTGCATCAACTAGCCGAGCATATTAAAGTCGTCTTGGTACCTAAGTACCTATATATTTTATGTAAGTTTATCTCAGGTGAGGAATGGGCGCGGGGGCGCTCTGTCAGCCGGAGCCCGGGGGGCGTCCGGCGCGCGGCGTCGCTGAAGTCGTCGACAAACAGTCGCGATCGCAAACATTCAATACAAAGAACTCACTATTTTGATTTAAGAAGTAGACAACGACACCGTGTTACACCGACGCGGCCACATTAAGAATGTCATCAGAATTTTAATTAGGTAATTAATTCTTCGAGGCGTATTATAATAGTAGTTACTGTAACTATTGGCTGGCTAATGGAATTCATCAACATCATAATGCTGTGTGACAGTGTGACGCACGCAGCAACTACATAGCTGGTAGCACCAGCATTGGTATTGAAAAGTAAACCTCAACGTAATGTGTGGGTTGCACGTCGGTGTGAGAGGCGGCGCGTGGACAAAAACGCCTCGAGCCGTTCGCATTGTGCGTGAAACAATTATGATCCTGTTGTTTTATTAGACTTCCCCCCCGCCGTCCCTAACGCCCACGCCCTGGCCTCACCCCCACCGAGTCCTGCGCCATTGTTTATAGAAGAGTCTAAGACAAGCGCCGGCGGACACTGTACACACTGTACACTGTATGTTTGAACTCAGTGTTGATTGATACACGAGGCACACAAATATATCATCTATTATTAACACAACATTCAATCTTTTGCCACCATACTGATATTTTAAACTAGTTTTGGCCTGCGGCATCGCTCATCTGGATGAAATTAATACAGTCCGACGTCTAACTCGATATCAGCTTCATCTAGTGACACTAAAGTATGTACAGAAAAATTTAAAAAGTCAGATTATACGCGCCCCGGACTCGAACCCGGCAGTGACATTTACCTTGATATACGTGAGTTGGTAGATATTTCTAATAGTTGCAGAAAGTTACCTAGTACTTAATTTATTTAATGAACTGCCTCATTAATCTCGTTAGCGCGACTGCTACGCTACGGTCTAAGGTTTGATTCCCAGGTCAAGCAGTGTTATTGGGTTTTTCTATAAAATTCTCGGTAGTAACTCGGAGTTTGGATATCTGATGTAACTTCATTGCAGATTTTATCACTCAGAGACTCCGAGCATGCTAGTAGCTCTCTCCATAGCTCGCTGCTCGACTTTAAACTTGTGGACCAGTCCCGTCGTGAGTGTCCTTGTTTGGCTCCGTAGGTCACTGGTATGCTGTGACCCACGACACACCCGCGATAGGATTCCAAACCAAAAAAGGTTCCATGTACGAGCGAGCGAGCGAATTTCAATTAAACAGTCACAGATCCAAACTGGGAACTGCTACTAAGAATTTCATGAAAAAGCATTGGGTTGGCAATCGAACCCAAGACCGCGTAGCAGTCGAGTTACCACAGACCACTTAACTAATGAAGCAGTCTTCCCGGTCCACGTTCGGTTCACAACACAATATGATACAGTACAGTTATTTTCCTTTCATAACATTATTTGATGTAAATTAAAATAATAAACAACACGAAAGTTTTTGAGTTGATGTTTTGGTTACAGCGCAGCGTGGGCTGACCCACGCGTCTGCGGCGGGGTGAGGGGGGGGGCACACAATATGACGACAACTTTTAAAAAGGGTAAAGAAAAAGTAACAATAAGCATTGAATTGTAACTGAAAAGTTAAAGAATGAGCGCGCGAGGACAATGCAAGAGGTGTGCGCAAGTTTATAATTACGACTACATTATACGTACATGCTAAGCCTTTCTTTATTTGTTTGCACAGCGAAGTACAAAGACACTTTTGAGAGACTGCTTTGACTGAAAGACAAAGAAACACTGCTTTGAAGTGCTATTATAACGTGACAAAAAAAAGATTAGAAATAGAAATGTCGTATGTCGAAACGGCACTATTATATACCTTGTCCGCCAGGTAAACCACTTTTTGAAGTGATGGAACTAGTGATTTCAAAAACTTAATAATGCGATTTCGATCCGATTATTGACACTTTGATTACTGTCTAGTATTGATTATCGATTGTTTGGTTGTCGAATCGAAAATGGTGTAACGACAGTCAAAAAATAAATAATTTGTGTGACAATATTTAATTTTATTTTTTTAAACTGGACTTTATTTCACAATGTTTTTAATATGACTATAATAAGAAATACAAAACCTATCATATTTGTTTCTCACTGGTCTAAGCTCTGTGTGTACCTACTATCATTTTAACGCAATATGTAATAGTAACTTAAACTTACGGATGTGCACAACTTAACATAAGAGGTGTACCAATATACAGCCACATTTCGCCGGTATGTTTAGGTCCCATGTAATAGGGGGCGAGCCTATTGCCATTAACCGGGCACAAATCCAGACTCCGAGCTGCTACTGAGAATTTCATAGAAAAACTCAATAACACTTTGCTCGACCTGGGAATCGAACCCAGGACCTCTAGCGTAGCAGTCGCGCTTGGGACCACTAGACAACTTTTATGGTTTAACACAGTGTACCTAACTTTATCTTCTGTAACAGCCTATAAACCTGTGTTGAGCAAATAAATGAATTTGATTTGATTTGATTTGACACAAGTAGCTGACAGACTATACTTTGTCCATTATGAGAACCGTTTTTTGACAGATGGAACTAGTGATTGCAGGAACGTAACAATGCGATTATCGACCCGATTATTTACACTTTGGTTACTGTCTAGTAGTGATTATCGATTGTTAGGTTATCGAATCGAAAATGGTGCAACGACGACGAATAATAAATAAATATGTATAATATTCATCTGATTGTATTATTTTTTGTAAAATATTCATTTTCCATACATTTCTTTTCAAAAAGATTGTTTAATTTATATTTTATTGATATTAGAGTGGATGCCATTTTCCGATACTGATTTAATGTCATTGTTCAAAATGATTGCAGCGAATACATTCGATTGCATCACTAGACACGGTAGAATGTGGTAGAATGTAACTAAATTTAATACGCTTAACAATAATCTTTTTTTTTTGAAAATTCCGTTACATTAATGGTATTATAATGTCTGCAAGGAATCATAATTAAGATAATTAAATAACATAAGGTAGATAATACACTTATTTTCTTACGCATTTCAAAGTTAACTTTTACGTAATTTGGAACAGCTAAGTTCTAAGGCAGTCTAAGGCATCTGTCAAAAAACGTTTCTCATAATGGACAAAGTATAGAGTAGGTGCACGACTCACGAGCCACGAGCCAGGTGACAACAAGAGCCCGCAGGTTAGTCGATAGTCTTATCTAAAGGCTGCGATCATGAATCTAATACACAAATTGAACAAACTACTTATATAAACTCATTAAATCTACTATAGAGAAGCGCGGGGGTGCGGGGTGCGCGGGGGCGCGGGGGTCGCGAGGGAGATAACTCTACTAATTTTATTGTGACAGGATTGTTTTAATTATTTTCATAACGCTGTTACGCGGTCAAAACTACATACGAGTATATTATATTATTGTGGTGTCACTTTGTGGGAACACAATTACTAAAGTTATATGTAGTTATACTATTGGTAGCACTAACACGTCGCGGCAATCGCCCAAATGGATAAAACAACAGACTGCTCACACTTTCAATTACATGTTTATTTATATCAGTGAACTGTATTTTGTAATAGTAGTATTTGTATATTTTGGTGCTAAAAAGATTAACTTAAGTCATAGCTATGCCGCTCGGGACTACTATACTGTCTCTTGCATCAATCAATTTTCATGTACGGCACCGAACTGTTGCTACGACGTAGTTTGTAAGACTACGACGAGCTACAGATAGTGTAGCGACCGTAGCGGTTACGACGTTGCTACGGTGGCTACGATATCGTAGCTTGTCGTAGCCGACGATGGCGTAGCTGTCGTAGCTCCTTAGCTACGCATCTACTAAATACATGTTTTTCATAATTACAAGTATGTTTCGTATCGTTACAATGTAACGTCTGTAGGTAGTTCGGGTGTTCGCGGGCGAGTCGTGGTCACTCGTCGTAACTAACTCGGTGGGACGTTTCATTACGTGTCTCAGTGAGACTCACCGAACATCATCTACATACATTAATAGTTATGTTTTTAAATTCACAATGTTGGTACAACGTCATTAATATGCATAACTCGGTTATTAATATTAACGTAAAATTCTTTAATAAAGGATCTGTTTTCGATACAAAGTGTAAACAAAATATATTGTTGTACCACACTCGAGTGTAATAATAACACGTCGGCTCTACATTGTGTTAGTGTAGTACAGATCTACTTATAATTTGACTGTATCATGGTTATGTTTGTTGTTAATTCACTCCACATGTGATGATGTGACTATGTCTGCGTGTCCAAGGCAGGCTTCACTCAGGGCCACGAGGCACTCGCCTAGGTTCTGTGGCTTTGACTCGATTAGTCAATTTAAATTATTAATTTGTATACGAAATCAATACTGAGTAATATTTTTCAATTATCATCATTATCATCAACCCCCAGCAGTGGGACAGTATGCAGAACGAGAGGGATTAGGCTATCGTCCACCACGCTAGCCTACTGCGGGTTGGCAGACTTCACACACCGTCAAGAAAGTCTCTCAGGCATGCAGGTTTCCTCACGATGTTTTCCTTCACCGTTTAAGCGATAATTAATTATGAATACGCACATGACTTTGAAAAGTCAGAGGTTCGTGCGTTGAATTCGAACTCGAGACCTTAGAATTGGCAGTCCAATGCTTCACAAAAGAACTAAGTTACATACATACATACATAGAACAATCACATTACTGTGCTTTGTATTGTGCAGTTGGGTAAAAATAAGAGGTGCGTGAACACTGGCGCCACAGCAAATAACCGTCGGGATGAACATGCTTGGCTTGGGCTGTTGTTGTACACTAAACATAGGTACAGTGTAAGAGCGCGATGCCTCCTTACATACACATTGTAACATTCAAGTGACAGTGAAGGCTAAGTGTGAAGCACTTGGATCGATTCCCAGATAAGGCTCTGCTCTCTAGATATGCGATGTTATATTTAGAGGTGTGTAGATGACTGGGCAGTCGAAACGCTTGTTGAACTTGAACATTCCAGAGTTGTTTCCAATCAAGTGTACAGCACCGCGCCGCTAGAGCGCGCCACGGAGGCGTGTAGCGGAACACTCGGCGCGACACGAGAGCGAGCACAGATAACGACAACAAGCCGATACCGACTAATTACGACATGTCGCCGCGACCCACAGCCACTGCTATTATTTTAATATTAAAACTTGTCCCGTGTGGACAACGTTGACAGAACTCCACTAATATAATCACAAACAACAACAACTAAGTACCTACTACTTAGGATAGCGTTCTATCGAATTGTGACGCTACTTGTACTTACGCTTGTACTTAAGATATCACCTGACGAATTGTGACGCTATTCGGTGAATAATGTTTTAGTAGTAGTAGTGTCGCGCTGGCATGTCTCCGTGCCAGCATGAATGGGTCGGCACGACCGGGAAAGTACTATCCTTCCACAGAATATCGACGTCAAGTACCAGTATCTATGCAAACTGTTGCGGTTCGTACGATGAGTGTGGAGCGCCGGAAACCCAGTTCTAACCTCAGCCCCCCTATCTTCTCCTATTCTCCTTCCCCTCCCTTTACAGGGTCGGCAGCACGCGAGTGATACCCCTGGTGTTGCACGCGTCCATAGACCAGGGTAACAGGCGCGCTGTATGCTAGTTTGCCACCAGTGTGCAGTGGTATAAAATAAAAGCAGGTCTAGGTGTTATTAAGATGATGATTAATACTATTTGCACTATGAGAACACAGAGAATAAAATTACTTTTAACAAAAAAAGTTAAACCGCCTTCAAAAAATAATAAAATAATTTTGTCTAAAACAGTTTGGGAAGTCGGTGACTTCTATTTGAGTGGGTCTTTTGTTTTCGTCACCGACTTCCCAAACTGTTTTAGACAAAATTATTTTATTATTTTTTGAAGGCGGTTTAACATTTTTGTTAAAAGTAATTTTATTTTATAATTTTTAGTGGAAAGTTTTGTTTAGAAGTACTTGTTAGCCAACTAAACGCACTGCTCCAATAAGACAGCGATGTTTCGGAGTAAACGATAATATCATCGATGTAAACAATTTTTAGATTTTTGTTGATATTTTCAAAACTACTCAACTGATTTCGATAAAATTTGAACGGGACCACCTCTGAAATATAACCTACCAAACAAAAAAACAATCATTAAAATCGGTCTTCAATTGGCGGAGATATCGCGTAACAAACATACAAAAAAAAAAAAAAAAAAACATACAGACGAATTGAGAACCTCCTCCTTTTTGAAATCGGTTGAAAAGCATTTACCGAGATCGTGCATTCACCGTGCATTCCGCTAAATAAATATAAATATTCTTAAACTGCTCAAGATGCCAAAATATTGGCCTCATTCATATATCAAACTTCACACAACATACAATGCATTTAAATTTAAATAAGCGGCGGTAGCCCAATGGTTAGGGCGTCGGAATTGCGATCATGTGGTTGCCGGTTCGAAACTCACCCATTGCACTACCGACGTGAACCCATTCGTAACACAAGCATTTAGCTTAGCACGATAGTTTACAAGAAAACTAGTAATGTGCGACCCACATTGCTAGTAAGCTGCTATTAAAAAAAAAGTACTTGTAAGTGTCAAATCAAATCAAATCAAATGCACAGATTAAGACAGATAGAGTATGCGCAACAAACGATGTGAAGTCACATAATATTTATGTGTGCGTGACAGCTCGGAGCGGCATTGTAGGGACACGTGCATCTATGTGTGAGTAAAGTTGCCAGATATTGGGAAAAACTCCCACATTTTTTTCTATTGTTCTCAATTATTGTACCTACCTATTAATGTTTATAATTGGAAATGTGCTTTTACTTTATAGGTACTTAAATATAATTTAAACGGAATAATTATTATTAATTATTATTAACTTAAGAAAATATAAAATAATAATACAAAATATAAATATTAGTCTATTATACCATGTTAAACTACTTCATTTTGCTGCTCAATGCTATGTACGTAAGTGTCATACATGATGTAGTAGTACTCTGTGATATATATTTAAATATTGTATAAATATGTATGCTGTACACATGGCTACACATTAAGCTATACAAATACAGTATAGGCGGGCCTCGCACTGTGGATTTATATAGCTTGGTGTGTAGCCGTGCGTACTATTTAATAAATAAATAAATATGTATAATTACTTACACTTACCATATTTAGGTATATTATCATGGAAAAACATAAAAAAATCCAACATATTTATTACAATAATTTTACACACATAACATCTTAGCAGCCTTTGTTCTGCACCAATTTCTTATAGTATTGCCGTTTAGCGTCTGAATATCGAGAATTCGTTTCTAATTTCGCTATATAGTGCAATCGTACCATCAAATATTTTTCGATTAAAATGTACCTACGCCGCCTTGGATTACGAAATTAATTTCATATTCTATATTAGCACCATGAGAAACCTTGCGATGGACACCCATACTATTTAGAAAAATAATATCCACCATCGTGGATTTCAAAATTAATGCTATTTTCATAATCAGCTCCCTAAAATACCTTGAAATTGATACCCATATGACCCTTATGAATTTATTTAGAGAAATATATATCCGCCATCTTGGATTTCCAAACTAATGTCATTTTTGTAATCAGCACTCAGGAAAACCTCCGAAATGACACCCACATTCATTTATTTACATATAAATAATGTCCACCATCATGGATTTCAAATAAAAAAATTATAATACATGCAATCCAATATCAAATAATGTCCACCATCAGGAATTTCAAATAAAAAAAATATAATACATGCAATCCAATATCAAATAATGTCCACCATCATGGATTTAAAATAAAAAAAATATAATACATGCAATCAATCATGCATTCATTATCAATCGGAAAAAATTATCATTATTATGTAATAGGTATTATGTAATAATACAAACTAATAATCATAAATCACTGATTATGATTACTTTTGTTAACCTGTAAGCATAATTGATGATAAAAAAATATCGTAATCGTAAATCATTAAACTGATTACATTGTGCCCAACTCTGAACGGTTACATATAGGTACATTTAAAGAAATGAATCGATCTTTTTACACACAACGTACATTACCCAAATTCAAGTAGACCTATTTCGATGTAAACTGGCAACCCAGACCAATTACTGTCGAGGTTCTGTGTTCCAAGTGAGCCGAGAAATATTAGAGGGAAAATAAATACCAAAACAATAATCTAAACAATATTTACCTGTGGAAACATATTCCATCTTTTTTTCTTTGTTTTTGGGAACAACTTTTACAAAGTTTAAAAACACAAGACGGCATGTTTTGAAATAAAATGGTAACTCATTTGAGACGTACAAGCAGTACGACGCGCAGCTAAGTACTGACGTGAGTTTGTATTCGCTTTTGATTTTGTATTTGCTTTGGTGGCTTCACTCTCGTGTTCTACGGGCTACGTCTGCCTATTTTACTAGTCTGAGATCAAATGTTTTTATTTCAAATAAGCTTTCACAAGCGTTTATGAAACGTTATTGACTCTAGTTGCACGGTTCCAAAAAGTTGATCTCATGGAGAAGAATCCGACAAGAAACTCCATAGACACTCTTTTAAAATATATTGTTTTAACATAATTTGCTGGTACATTATGCCGATAACAGGATGTGAGTGCATTGGAGGTTTATGTCATAATTAGCCTGAAGTCGGGACTAAAATAACAAGAAGGTTCTCAGCAAATGAGAACGCAATGTCAAACTAAAACAGATACACTATGTGTAAGAATACACATCATCAAAAATATGAACTAGGATAACTATAAACTACTTAGACATAAATGGCTACGATGCACTCACATTTACAGTTCCTGTTTATATAAAGTGGTAAACAATATACAAGATAATTGAGAGTGAATAAAGTAACCTCAGGTTGCCAGGGAGACCACAAGTGCACCCGTATTTTAACACCACACATTTTTATCATCAACGTAGTCCTTGATTTTGTAATATGCTTTCTTAACAAGGACCGATTTAACATAATTTTTAAATTTCTTACCGGTGAGATCGGTGACAGATTTTGGAAGTTTATTGTAAAAACGCACACAATTTCCTAGAAATGATTTATTGGTTTTAGTTAATCTGAATTTAGGTACCACTATTTTATGTTTATTTCTAGTATTATGGTTGTGAAAGTCGCTATTTATGCTGAACATATGCAGGTTTTTGCGGATATACATGATGTTTTGTGTGCTAGATACAAATAGTACTTTTGTTTATAATATCTATCTATCTATATATGTATTGTTTTCTGCTAAGAGATAGAGGCCCAGCATCCGCCGAGGGTAACATTCCTTAACCGCTTTTGATGCGCACGATATCGATTTGTATGCAAAACTACAAAACATTGGGGAAGCGTAGGTACCTTTGATATTATGTTAAACTACAAAATGAGTGTAACGCGACGTCTTTGTGTAGAAAGTGGTTATTTAGTCGCGAGTCGCGCAGACAAATCGTATTTGTGAGTCTTCGAGTCGCGAATCTATCAAATGTAATTGCAAAGAGCACCTTAGACACGGCTCGAACAAAGTTTCACATTACCCAAAAAAAAGAGTCAATTACGTCATGTATCAAATGAAAGATATAGATAATCCAGGAAAAAAAGAGAGCAGAATATGATGAATATTACAATACAACCTCACATACTTTACCTCTTTATAATATTAGTATCGATTAAAAGCGAGGCAAAAAATAATGTAACAAGTTTCAATATTAAATAACAAACATAACACATTTAAGTAGGTATGCTATCTATCTAGCTGCCAACATATTATCCGGTGAACGTTACTGAAGATAATATTGATCAACAAAAAAGGGGCTTATTATTATAGGCTGCGAGCTATGTAATGTAACCTAATGTTTGTTCGTAATATTATCGATATGTAAATCTTTACTTCTGTAAACATGAATTATAAGTTTCAAATAACGTGGGAAGGTACTTACAGTACCTACGTAATATGAATGAAAATGAGTGTTAAATTCACACAATATTATTCGGAATATAGTACATATTATACGGTCAGTTTGAAAGTGGAAGATAAATTCTGTGTCGGACAAATCAAATGTTGAAACGGCGGTTGCCTAATGGTTAGCGAGTCAGACTTGCGATCATGTGGTTGTCGGTTCGAAACCCACCCATTACACTACCGACGTGAGCCCACTCGTAACACAAGCATTTAGTTTACCAAGAGAGGTTAACAAGAATACTAGTAATGTGTGATCCACAATGCTAGTAAGCTTTTTTTTAAAAAAAATATTTCAGATAAGCGTTTACAAGCGTTTATAAAACGTTATTGACTTTAGTTGCACGGTTCCAAACGGTTGATCCTATGGAGAAGAATTCGGCAAGAAACTCCATGGACACTCTTTTAAAATAAAAGATGTTACATTATTCACTCTATAACAGAATGTATTACCCCGTCTTATTACCCCGAGACCGGTTATCGTCAATGGGTTGTCTCTCGAAGTTGTTCAGGAATATGCTTACCTCGGGCAAATTGTGCAATTAGGTAGAAACAACTTCGAGAGGGAAATGATAGGAGAATTCAGTTGGGATGGGCAGCATTTGGCAAACTTCGTCAAGTCTTCTCGTCACCCATACCGCAGAGCCTTAAGACGAAAGTCTTCAATGCGTGCGTCCTACCTGCTATGACCTACGGAGCCGAAACGTGGACACTCACAATAAGACTGGTCCACAAACTTAAAGTCGCACAGCGAGCTATGGAGAGAGCTATGCTCTCGAGGAGTCTCTCTGAGGGATAAAATCCGCAATGAAGTTATCCGTCAGAGAACTAAAGTTACCGACATAGCTCAAATGATTAGCAAGCTGAAGTGGCAATGGGCCGGTCACATCTGTCGGAGAACTGACAAACGCTGGAGCAAGCGAGTTCTCGAGTGGAGACCGCGGCTAGGCAAACGTAGTGTAGGGCGCCCGCCGGCCAGATGGAGTGACGACTTGCGGAAGGCAGCTGGCAGCGACTGGATGAGGAAAGCCGAAGACCGGGCTCTGTGGCGTTCACTAGGGGAGGCCTACGTCCAGCAGTGGACGAGTATGGGCTGATGATGATGATGATGATGATGATGATGATGATGAACAGAATTTGTCGACAGTTAGGTGAGTTCTATAAATAACCCGGCCACTGCCCAGCAGTCGGGTAGTTAGCTCAAAGTAGGTAGGTACATACATTAACAAAGTACTTCGTAATAATTTTATTGTGTTTAGCAGTCGTGTGTGATGACGCGGCCGATACGTCCCAGTGAGCGATGTGCCACAGGTGTGCGCCGCACATTATTGATAGTGACCCGCCGCGCGGCGCTACTCGTTGTAGTAAAGGTATTCATGTAGTACTGGTGTACATATATCACGCGCTCGTCGAAGTGGGCACTGTTGTCTCTCTCTACACTGATTATTACCCACATAGGTAGTACTAACCTAGTACAGTTTGTTCGAAATAAGTAAGCCGATCGGAAGTTAGCCGTTCCCAACTACCGCGGTTATAAAATCGTCTTAAGTGTTTTAATACATAAATATCGAAATTAGCAAACAAAATAATTAGAAGTGTGAAACATTTACGACTCTAATTATCTTTACACCGACTCTGTCTATTAAAATTTACCACTTCTAAACCACTTGCAGACAACTTCCGATCGGCTTACTTATTTCGAACAAACTGTATTCTTGTTAACCCCTCGTGTTAAGCTTTAATGCTTGTGTTACGAGTGGGTTCACGTCGGTAGTGTAATGGATGGGTTTCGAACCGGCAACCAAATGATCGCTAGTCTGACGCCCTAGCCATTAGGCTACCATCACAACTTTATTCCCCGAAGGATTACGTAGATCTGTGCTAATGAAAACCCACAATACGCCGGTATGTTTAGGTCCCATGTAATAGGGGGCGAGCCTATTACCATTAACCGGGCACAAATCCAGACTCCGAACTGCTACTGATAATTTCATAGAAAAACCCAATCACATACTGCTCAACCTGGGGATCGAACCCAGGACCTTTAGCTTAGCAGTCGCTCTTAGGACCACTAGACTAATGAGGCAGTCATTAGGCTGCCGCTGCTTCCAAATTGTAATAACATAAAAATATTGTGTCGGTAACTAAGACATACATACGTACATACCATGTTGTCATCGCCGTAGCCTTTTCCCAGTGATATTGGGGTCAGTGTCCACTCCAACCAGATGCTGAGATGCAGCTGAATATTGCTATACTAGCTTTCCGCCCACGGCTTCGACCGCGTGGTTTCTCGGCTTTTCTGCATTTAAATTTTCCCCGTTTTAGCAACATTTTTCATTTATGCTCCGCTCCTATTGGTCTTAGCGTGATGATATATAACTTATAGCCTTCCTCGATAAATGGGCTATCTAACACTGAAAGAATTTTTCAAATCGGACCCGTAGTTCCTGAGATTAGCGCGTACAAGCAAACAAACAAACTCTTCAGCTTTAAGGGTATTACATCGCTCAAATCCCAAAAACACCCTAGGTTTAAAGAAGTTTCTAGATGAATCCTTATGTGCCTTTGCCATATAAAAAATATATGTTATACTTAAGGTCATCACAAATAAATTGTATTGTTTAATTTTTTCATAAAATTGCCCCATTTTTTTAAAATAAATCGAAGAAAAAGGTCCTTTTTCAAACTAAATTGCATTTTTTCTCTTTAACCGCTTCATAGTTTGTCGTAAATTTTATACCAAAAAATCTAATCTAAACCTAATCTCCACCCGATATAGTATAGATTACACGAAGCGACACCCTTAGACCTCTGCAACACAATTTCTGGGCAAAACCGATACTCCAAGAATGTCCTGGTTGGTTGAACAGGATCTTTAAGGTTTCTGTAATATTGGCTAAAGATCTGAAGTAGATCTTAATAAAACTCGGTGAAAAATTCTACTTATCCTACACACATTTATTTAATACTTTAATTATTACTGCATTCCACAATGTTTTTGACATGGATGGTACATTTAACAATACATTTTGTATTATCTTTTTGTATTTTAATTTTTTTTATTATGCATTTTCCATGTAAAGATTGTAAAGTTATGTTAGTGAAAGAAAAATTCGACTGCCGATGACGGCGGCTCAAAGACGTAAACTCAAAATGTGAAGACAAATTCTTGGCGGGTGGGGGTCGCGGTAGCTTAGTGGTCATAGCGTCTGGTATACCTAACCAGAATATGCAAGTTCGAATCATGCACGCTGTCGACATTTTCCTTCACTAAAATAACATTTTGTGTTTATCATGGACCCTGTCGGGCAATTGCTGTGCCCGACAGGGTCCATGAGAAACAACATATTTCTGTATCGGTTATCTGTATAAAATAAAAAAATGATATATATATAATTGTAATAACATCATCATAAATACATTAAAAAATAAATAAATATCACTTATAAATAAAACATTAATATAGGGCAGTCTCCATTATATTTGATTCTTAAACAAAAATTGTTAAATTATTCTTATAATGTCTAGTGTTACTTATGTACGTACACACTGTGTGGGAAGCTGATTGTTTCACTGCTATATAAGTACCCGTACTGCCCAATTCTTTGGACATGGAAGCCGTTAAGATCTCTCAGATCAAATAAAAAGTTAAGATGGAACTTTGCGAACAAAGAAGTGAGGCCGGCTAAAACACAATTACATGCACACACGTATACCGAAACTACGCCTACCATCTTGACAGTCGAGCAGAGTCGAGCTATCGCTACACGTCTATCAAAACGTCATTAACGTATCACGTGCATGTGTGCGTGTAATTGTGTTTGTACACGGCAAGGCGTAGTTTTAACCGACCTCACTTCTTTGTTCGCAAAGTTCCATCTTAATTTTTTATTTGATCTGAATTAGATAGACTATGAAATAACAATCGGCTAAGTAAAGTTAATTTACAGCTGTCAGGTGCACGAGTGATAGTGATTCACAATAACCTCTAGTGCCATTTCACTTCATTGACATCAAGATGACTAACACATTGATATACTTTGAAGTGTCGTTAGTTACATAGATTTACTAAGCGCTTCACTAACGCTAACAGCATTATACTTACATAAAATTTATAACTGACACCTCTCGGGATCACATAAAATTAACATCTATCATTATCATTATCTATTTAATTAGATTCATATTTTCAATTCAGTTTAAGTTTTAAACATTCGAAGCACAGTCGCGCTCACGATAATGGAAAATTATATGAAAATTGTGGTATTTATGTAGTTCAAAATTATAAAAAAATATCAATAAGGTCATAATTAAGGTGAAGGCGTCTCAGATCAAATAGAAAGTTAAGATGGACCTTTGCGGACAAAGAAAACTACGCCTTGCCGTGTACAAACACAATTTTACACTATATAACAATACCGAAACTACGCCTTATCTTGTCAGTCGAGCTTTCGATAGCTCGGTAGCTCGACTGAAAGGATAAGGCGTACTTTCGGTATACGTGTGTGCATGTAATTGTGATTGTACACGGCAAGGCGTAGTTTTACCCGGCCTCACTTCTTTGTTCGCAAAGTTCCATCTTAACTTTTTAATTGATCTGAGGAGGCGTTAGATTGGAGGCTGAATTAAATTTTCAATGCTTTTTCACAAATTTATAGGTGTATATCACACTTTTGGTGAATGGTAGTAGTAATCCAGATTTCAATGATACAATATTCACAATGAGGTAGGTAGCTACTAAAAATATTCTTAAATCGTTATCGAAGCAGATAGTACTGCAAATTGACCATTTTGACAGTTTGCACAGGTTTGCATGCTTTGGCATGATCATTATTATTATGGCAAAACGTGTGTTTTAAGCAACGGTGTCATATGCCTAGAATGATTTAGACCTTATTTAAGAAAAAATAAAGATATTATATTTTAGCGCCCTAGGAGAACAACGGTCAGCGTAAGTTATTTATATATATCGAGACAATGATCGTGTAGCGTGACTGTACAAATAGGTATTTCTAAAACTTGAATACTAATTCTAATTAAAAAAAGTGTGCTTATGTTATTAAAATCAGAATAACATCATGTTTCTATATTTATGATAATAATATTAAACTAAAACTATGACTACAAAACGCAGTAGAACGGCGGTGGACATATTACCAACATTCAATTGTAGATTCTAATATCATAACCAACATTCAATTGTAGATAATCTGTACGCGCGTTATCATCTGAGTCGTCAGGTCATAAAAGTCAAAAGAGAGATAGGAATGTGCAGCGCGCCGGACCCTAGTTATCGATACTCGGCTACCTGCGCACGTGCTAACGATGAGGCACTGAGTCAGTGAACAAGATACGATAATAAACGTTACTTATCGATACTATGTCTTTTATTCTTACGCCCTTCACTAGACGGCTCCATAAGACCCATAAGTGCAAGCGAGATAGATATAGAGAAATGATTTATGGCCCTAAGACTCGGATGATAATGCGCGTACTATAGTAAGTATTTTATTAGTAGATACTTCTATGCAAACAGGAAATGATGTCTCAGATCAAATAAAAAAGTAAGATGGAAGATTGCGAACAACGAAGTGAGGCCGGTTCTTTATACATGTGGTGCGTGGGCCGATGTTGCCATCATAATCCAAATTACCCCGATATTACAAAAATAAGGTTACCAATTAATAACGTTATCTAATAACGGTATATCACGATAGCGTTACCAATTATTAACATTATCAACGATCCGACGTGAAGTGTAGGTAAAAATTAGTGGCGTACGTAGTGGAAAGAATAGAAGGTGTTTCAAAATTAAACTACTGGTTATACCTATGTACTATTTTATTTAACCCGTAAGGCGAATCGCCGATATGCTAATCCCAGGAACGCGGCCATATTTGAAAATAAAAAATGTTCAATACTCAATGTTTATTGCATTCCACAATGTAGTTTACATGGAAGGGAATTTTAAAAAAAACTTCAAGGTTATCGAAAAATTTAACATTTTGTGCATATATGCTAATTTTTGTGACATAAATTATACATATTTATGTTGCTTATTATATTTATTAGAAGATGTCTAACTTTTGGTTTAAGGTTTTTATTTTCCTTTTATTTGTTTTTAGTGTTTTCTATAGCAATAAGACCCTTTTCCGTAGTTTATGTTTCCTAGGGGTGTCAAAAATCGACGAATCTGATTGTACTGCTGGAACCTAAAAAAAAGGCCGGTTTAAATCCGAAGGAAAATACAGTAAAAAAAAAGACCTAACTAGATGTATGCAAATATCTCTAAAAGTATATAATTATTTCACTTACAGAACACGAAGAAGAAGACTGGCTTAGGTTTAAATCATTTGAACGTTTTTTCAGATAATAGTTCGGGATCCCTTCTCGCAACTTTGAATCGTGTTGGCTTGAGACTATTACGTCGTCCTTAATAATTATCCACACAGTTTGTTAACGCAAGATATAATGATAGCTCTGCTTTCGCTTGGTATGCTTGGCAAGATAGTTTAATGCATAGACCGTTCGCCCGTTATTTAATGCAACATGCACAAACGATGCAATAACACAACAATTATACCGTTAAAACCTCTTTTTACACGTGTTTTGCCACTCCGCAGGATCCTCTGTGAAACTATTACGACAAGCGAACAAAATTATGAACCTGTATTACAAATATTATAACATATACATTAAAGTATTGTATATTGTTGTAATATAAAGTTGAAGCGTCGGTAGCCTAATGGCTAGGGCGTAGGACTTGCGATCATATGGTTGCCTGTTCGAACCCCACCCATTGCACTACCGACGTGAACCCACTCGTAACACAAGCATTTAGCTTAGCACCTAATTAAAAAAAAGTTTGAGTAACTGGTCATTCGAATCTATCACATCAGCTTTCAAACAAAAAACCGCAGAAAATAGGTCCATTCATGTAGGAGCTATGATCCCACACTCCACAGATAAGGACGCATACAGACGGACACGTCAAAATTATATCACCGTCTAAACGTTAAAACAGTTAAAAAACTAGTAAAATAACGTTGCATGTCACGGTACCCTAATATAGGGTAAACGATGACGCTATAAAATGGCAACACTTATTGTGTTCCAATGAACAACCTCAATTTTATTATGATTAATTGAAAATATTGGTTTCCAAGTTTATTAACATGAGAAATGTGATTCCATCTTGCTTTTTATGTCTTGCAGTTTGGTTTTTACATCCTTTCACAGCACAATTCGGCATTTTACTTGTAAATATATCATATTTTTGATGCTGTATTGATAGACGTGCGGCGATAGCTCGATTGACAAGATTAGGAGTAGTTTCGGTATACGTGTGTGCGTGTAATTGTGTTTGTAAACGGCTAGGCGTAGTTTTAGCTGGACTGACTTCGTTTTTCGCAATCTTCCATCTTTAC